>VUQI01016654.1:2078-12766 GCA_015106735.1 Paratilapia polleni
CGAGGAGGAGGAAGAGGGGGGGGGGGGGGGGCAAAAAACAGTCACAGCAACATCATAAATAAACCCCAATATGGATGCAATTTTGAAAACCATTTGTTTTTCACAAATATGCACAATATCATGCTTACTACACAAACGTTGCTGAGGTAAAAACACACTCTAACAAGGTCAGTCTTTTATAAACGTCCCATTTCACTTAAATTCTATTTGGAGTTAAAGAGCTTAGGTAAAACAACATCTTTTGTAAGAAGGGAGCAGCTGCGTTACCTAAGCTGAGAGAAATTTTAATGTGTGTTAAGCAGACACACACAAACACACGCACACTTGTTCCCTTGCTTCACACTGTTAATCTAGGCCTGTGGCTTGAGGCACAATGTGTTACTTTCAAGTGCACCGTGACTAAAGTTAGTGGACAGACAGCGCTGCCTGTGGCAAAATACGGAAATACCCTACATCTCCCAGTGTGTGTGCGCATGTTCATAATTTAAAGCAAAATGCTCTAAGCTTCATTGTCTAGCGCCCAGGTGCACTCCAAAATCATTTGCATATTTCCACAGGATTTTACTAGAGGTTTTCTAGGGACATTACCTTTTTAGACCAGGCAATATGCTGCTACATGATTCCTAATAGACAAAACGCACCTTATATATAAAAATGCATTCACATCAAGTGAATCCACACACCCACACATAAAAGTGTACAACACCACCCAAATTTTTCAAAAATCCCAGTTTACAAACACCTGAATATCCTTACTGAATAGTGAAAAGCGGGGTCCTAAGGCTGTGTGACACATTTAAGAGCAGACAGTTAATAATAGATAAACTGTATTGAGAAGAAAATTTGTGGTTTTCGTCTTGGTTGTGGGATACTGGACCAGTTCTTTAACCTCTCAAGTATACTTGAGGGTGTGTGGGAATTTGCCAAGCCACTCTACGTGTGTTTGGTCTGAAGGGATTTAACCACGTCCCTCGGGGTGTCCTGTGGTGGGTGCTTCTTGAAGTCTGATGTATCAGGCCCGTTGTTATGATCCCTTTACAACTGTAGTGAGAGCCTGGTTCCCATTGCTGGCAGGTCAGACTTGTTCTCAGTTGGTGTTGGACAGGGCAACCATTTGTCACTGACTCTGTTCATAACTATTATGGACAGAATTTCTAGGTGCAACCAAGGTTCTTAGGGTGTATGTTTCAGTGGCCTCAGGATCACATGTTTGCTTTTCACAGATGATTTGGAAATCAGGCCATTGTGGTAAAGAGAGAGCTTAGTGCAAAGGTGAAGCTGTCAATTTACTGGCTGATCTAGTATGTTCCCACCCTCACCTATGGCTACCAATGTTGGGTAGTAACCAAATGAAAGAGACTACAGATACAAACAGCAGAAATGAGCTTCCTCTGAAGTGGTCTGGGCTCTCCTTTTAGAGATAGCATGAGGAGCTCAGACATCCAGGAGGGCCTTAGAGTAGAAACACTGCTCCTCTGCATTGAAAGGAGCCCACTGAGGTGGTTTGGGCATTTGGCCAGGACGCCTCTGGCCGCCTCCTAGGCGAGGTGTTTTGGGCATATCTAACCAGGAGGAGACCAAACCCAGAGCACGCCTGGGAGATTATGTCTCTCAGCCAGAACTAGAACATCACGGTGTCCCCCCAGAAAAGCTGGAGGCAGTGGCCAGGGAGAGAAAGGTCCGGACACCTCTGCTTAGACGGCTTCCCTCACAACCCGGACCCAAGAAGTGGTAGAAAATGGATGGACAGATACTGTACTGACCTACAATGTACTGCCATTTATGGAAACATGTTTCTTCAGAAGAAATGTTGTAATGTTTTTTTTTTTTTTAAATGGATTAACAACCAGAATGTGTTCTCTAATAGTTTACATTACATTTAGGATGTTTTTTGTGTAACAGTTCAGAATTTTGCTTCTATAAGAGGTACATGGCATGAAAAAGATTGAGCACCACTGCACATATAACATCTGGAAAAAAAAGGTTATTCTACAGTACCATGCAAAAGTCAGTAAACAAAGGAGAACATAAA
Source organism: Paratilapia polleni (assembly GCA_015106735.1). Classification (NCBI taxonomy): domain Eukaryota; kingdom Metazoa; phylum Chordata; class Actinopteri; order Cichliformes; family Cichlidae; genus Paratilapia; species Paratilapia polleni. The sequence continues at coordinate 4,111 of VUQI01016654.1, forward strand.
CAAAACTGACATATTGTCTCAAATGTGGTTCGCTTATGGTCCAAGGCAATAAATAAATAAAAAATTTAAAAAGTGCAGTACTGTCTCAATGAAGTGGGCAGTGAGGCTCATATAATCCATATATGGATTCTATGACCACAAATCCGATGTGGTAGTGAAGTATGACACAGCTGTTCAACCATCTCTCTATAATCCATGTACAACTGGGGAAGTGCCACCTAAGTGAAATGTTTATGGCCAGGGAGTTGGTAACAAGGGTCAGTTACTTTAATCAGCCGGTTAAATCTGACATTTTCGACTTTGCTTACCGGCATCATGTCTTTTACAATAAAGGATACCGCATTTGTGATATAACTGTCTCTTTGGTTTTTTTGTGGTAAGGCATGGTTCAGAAAAAAGGGTCTGGGACTATAAAGTCTTGCATTGTGCATGCGTTACATTGTGCAGGTAAACGGTCAGCTGTGCACTGTGCAAGGATGGCACTGCTTCAGATGGTAAAAACGATTCTTGGTGTTACCTGCCTTTGTGGAAACATGCTTCTGATACAGTTTGCAGTGTATGCTACTCTGCTTCTTTGTTTGACTTTAAATAGATCAAATATTTCCACACTACCAAATTCCTCAGACCCTTCTTTTCAACAATGTCCCCATCTTTTGAACTTTTGGTTGTGTCCTTTTGGGTGTCAAATTCAGTAACGCTGTGGCTTAAGTGGCTTAAAGAACTGAAAAAACATGCCTGTGGAAATGGTCAGGTACAAGGACTGGACTGAAAATGAGTGAAAAAGCAGCCCATGTCCAAAGAAAAACTATAAAGACCTTCAGAAAGCCTGGAGAACTATTGCTTGAGACCACTTTAAAAATTACAAGAAAGTCTGGCTCCTTGGAAGCAAAATATAAACAAATGAGGGGTGATATCAGTGGGTGACATCACTGAGGCGCAAGACTTTTGCACAATATTGTACATTGAGATACTCTGCAGTGAAAAAAGATCCTTTGTCAGTCGTGACACCTTCAAACACCCTAAGGGACCTCTACTTGTCTAGCCAAGTCCCCAGTTAGAGAATCACCTCCACAGCCTATGTATTATGAGCTGTCTCCCATTTCTCATAACAGACAAATGTACACACACTGGGAAGGATGCCAAAGGGCATTTGGACAGAGATGTTTAAAGCTCCTGCCTAAAATACTAATGAGAATCCACTACTGTCTCATTCAAATACTCTGAAACACACACACATACACACACACACCAACACATTCTCATTCAGTGCATAAGCATCTGGCTACAGACACCCCCTTGTCCCCTATGCTTCAGTGCCTGCCAATTACAAAAGAAGTAATCAATTCCACCACGGCTCTGTCCCGGGAAATCGACTACAGTGACACCAGCTACATGGCCGCTGTCTCTGTACCTGACAGCCACTTACACACAAGCAGGGACCCAGTCAGCCAGCCTTCTGCTGCTCTTCAGTGCAAGGCCAAGCAAGATAAACCATACCCTGCTTCCCCACTGGAAGCACTACCTTAAATACTGAACATAATTATATGGTTATGAACGACAATTTATAACAGTATATCTAGTGATCAGTGTTTTATTCATTGGAATCTGACAACAAAGACATGTATTCAAATAAACAAACAATGTTAATATCAGTTTTGGTAGACAAAATGTGCTATGTGTCCATGTCCTCTACAACAACATTTAATAATTTACTACTATTTAATTTACTAGCGCTACAGTGCCGTGAAAAAGTATTTGCCCCCTTCCTGATTTCTTAGTTTTTTACATATTTGACACACTTAAATGCTTCAGATTGTCAAACAAATTTTAATATTAGACAAAGATAACTTGAGTAAATACAAAATGCAGTTTTTAAATGATGATTTCATTTATTAAGGGAAAAAAGAGATCCAAACCTACCTGGCCCTCTGTGAAAAAATAATTGCCTCCCCTTGTTAAATCATGAATTAACTGTGATTAACCACATTTTTTAGAAAGCTGAGTTATATTTCACTAGCCACACCTAGGCCTGATTACTGCCAGACCTGTTGAATCAAGAAATCACTTAAATAGAACCTGTCTGACAAAGTGAAGTAGACCAAAAGAATAAATAGCAAGTTCAAATAGCAACACATCATGCCAACAAAGTTATTGACATCTATCAATCTGGAGAGGGTTACAAAGCCATTTCTAAGGCTTTGGGACTCTTTTTTTTTTTTTTTTTAAGGCTTTGGGACTCTAGCGAACCACGGTGAGAGCCATTGTCCACAAATGGAGAAAACCTGGAACAGTGGTGAACCTTCCCAGGACTGGCTGGCCTGCCAAAATTACTCCAAGGGCGCATCGACGACTCATCCAGGAGGTCACAAAAGAACCCAGAACAACATCTAAAGAACTGCAGGCCTTACTTGCCTCAGTTAAGGTCAGTGTTCATGATTCAACAATAAGAAAGAGACTGGGCAAAAATGGCGTCCATGGGAGAGCTCCAAGGAGAAAACCACTGCTGACCAAAAAGAACACAAAGGCCCGTCTCACATTTACCAAAAAACATCTTGATGATCCCCAAGACTGACGAGACAGAAGTTTAACTTCCGTCTCGTTACATCTGGCGTAAAACTAAAACAGCATTTCATAAAAAGAACATCATACCAACAGTCAAACATGGTGATGGTAGTGTGATGGTCTGGGGCTGCTTTGCTGCTTCAGGATCTGGACGATTTACCATAATTGATGGAACCGTGAATTCTGCTCTCTACCAGAAAATCTTGAAGGAGAATTTCCGGCTATCAGTTCGTGCCCTGAGGTTCAAGTCCACTTGGGTTATGCAGCTGGACAATGATCCGAAACACACCGGCAAGTCCACCTCTGAATGGCTCAAAAAAAAAAAAAAAAATGAAGGTCACCAAAATGAAGGTTTTGGAGTGACCTAGTCAAAGTCTGGACTTAAATCCGATTGAGATGCTTTGGCATGATCTTAAACAGGCCCTTCATGCTCGAAAACCCTCCAGTGTGACTGAATTAAAACAGTTCTGCAAAGAAGTGTGGGCCAAAATTCCTCCACAGCGATGTGAAAGACTCATTGCCAGTTATTGCAAATGCTTTTGATTACAGTTCTTGCTGCCAAGGGTGGCACAACCAGGGGAGGCAATTATTCACAGAGGGCCAGGTAGGTTTGGATAGCTTTTTTCCCTTAATAAATGAAATCATTGTTTAAAAACTGCATTTTGTATTTACTCAAGTTATCTTTGTCTAATATTAAAATTTGTTTGATGATTTGAAACATTTAAGTGTGACAAACCAAGAAATTTTTTGGTTACTACTTTTTTTTTGCACTGTAAGTAATTCATAGTTGGCTTTAGTCTTTCACAGGATTTTGATTTTTGATTTTGAAAAATGCAGAAAAATAAACAAAACTGTACCTTATAAAGGAAAGAAATATGCAGTTCTAGTATGCTGTATTATTATTGCCAGTAACTAAAACCTGATTTTGCATGAGTACAAATCTTGGAACACCTCTTCAATAAAAGAGCAAGTGACACACCTTACAAGGTGCTAAAATCTCAAGGCCATTTGGTACAGAAAAAATAACTTATGAGTCTTCTTAGTCACGACACCATAGTGGAATTTATGGTGCTGTGAAGGTCAGCCGAATCAATTTCTCAACACTGGAGATAAAGAGAACCCTGTAAGCTGTTGTCGATGGAGTGATAAATCTCTGCTATCATTTGTCTCTTCCCATCTTCATCACCACTTCTGTGCTTCCATTCTTTTCCCACCTTCTCATCCTTTTTACTATTTTATTGAAGTAAAAAAGCTGGTATAGCTAATGGAGTGTTATTTATTATTATTATTATCTTCCCCTCCTTTTCCATCAGCTGTATCCTCCTCTTCATCATAGTGCATCAACAACAGTCCTGACATTGTATACAAAGTATAGAAGCTCAATTTGTGGCTATGTGTGTTCATGTTTACCTGCAAGAGTGAAATTATGTGTGTATGCTTGGTAAAGACTGGAAAAAAGCCTAAGGGACAGACTTCTTATCTTCAAACAGGGGCTTGCTAAAACAACTACAACTGTGCACAAGCATTTGTGTGTCTGTCTGGGTGTGCATGTGTTACCTTTGGCCTCTTTGTACTGTTCACTGATCCTTCTGACAGCTGCAAGACCCTCCTGCTCATCTCTCCCACCTCAAAGAGAAGAAGACACACAAACACACACGAATGAATAGAATATCTGACAAGTCCTTAGAGGCTTTTTAAAAATAATACAGTTTCTCTTTTTTTGTCAGTCTTGCGTTCTTTCATCTTATAAAAACACATTTCCAAGAAAGGTTCTCCAAATGAAAGAATTCTTAATGCAGCCATTTAGCCCTTCAGGAATTACGAATGTTAAAAAGGATTCTGATTAGATACTTCTACTCTTTCACTGAAGAGTTTAAATGAAACCCTGTAAAGAATATACAATACTATGAAAGTATGATTAATTATGCAATCTAACTTCAAACAAGACATCAGGACACCAAAGAAAAATCCAGAGCATTCTAGTGATTTTTTAATCAGTTTTGGTAAATAGGGTTTCATTTAGTGAGTAAAAGTGTTTTTTTTAAGGTAACAAAATAATTGCCTTTACTCTATGTATACCAATCACACTTACTTCTGAGCCAGAAAAAATACCCTGAATATGAAATTAGTCATAAGACACAAACTTATTTTGGGGCTTTTTGGCACTTTCATTAGATCGAGCCAGTACACACAGGAAAGTGGGGAGTCAAAACACTTTAACAAAGACAAGTAATTATATTTTGATACCAACAATATCAGAATTAGTGCAGGATATTCAAAAAAGCTATTTGAACGAGACAAAATAGTTGGGTTAAATATATAAGCCTGGTTGTTTTGTCCTACGTGGCACCATTCATGCAGTGCTCAGTGACAACTGAAAATGGCATGCAGCAACATCTACAATACCAATTCTCAGTCACAGGGTTTCCACATCATAAATTCATAAACACAAGCCCTTTAATCTGATGGCAGTTTAACACATCGATCCTCAGCTTTTCCACATCATTTCCATATCGCAAATATTGTTCAGATTAATTTACATCCCGCAGCAGCACAAGGCAAAATATGCAGAGAGAGATAGAGACAGAGATGCATGTCTTGTGCTGCCTTCTAAGATCACTGTAATAAATAAATTATTACAATAATCAACCCCGTATGGATAATATTATCTTAATAAACTAGTTCCCACAGTGAACGGGTCAGTTTTTAAGCACTAAAAAGCCTGATGAAAGAGCAGTCTATAAAATGATTTTCCTTTCACAGTGCAGCAGGAACAAGGGGGTATAAAATCCCTTTAACAAAAATAATTCAATACTCTCCCTATGCCGAATGTACGGATAAATTACATAACTTAATGTTCTGTATCATTCAGTTCAATTCAATATCCACTGTGTTAAAATGATGACTGTGTAACTAACATTAGATGTAGTACACAAGATATGCTTAACACAAGTAAATGCTCTGAAGAAAAACACACTCACTAACTTTGACTCAGGATAGACTCTGTGTTCGAGGACATCTGCATATAAATGAACCTCTTCTCTTTGTTAAGACATGAAAAAAAAATTAGAAAGTATAAGCAAATCACACAAAGGAGAGAGACATGAAGCTGGTGTAATTTACTGACTCCATATTTTTAAAAAATCCTTACAAAAAACAGTTAGTCGCATCCACGCAGGCTCTGACAAATACGAGGACAAAGACGAACCTTTACCCTCACCGCAAACAAATTAGTGCCAACAATTAGTCGCTTAATTGATTAGTCAATTGGCAAAATATTGATTGACAAAACATTGTGAACATATGCTGGTTTTCATTTGTCAAATGTCAGGACTTGCTGCATATTGACATACAAGCCGCATGACTAGACACACACACACAAACTCATACACAAATAGCCTATTTGCACACACTCATTTCCGCCCTGCTTGCGCACACAGACACACTTATCTTGGATTATCACACAGGCCTTTTCAAAGGCACAACATCACTTACCCTGATGCACTGCTGTTCAGGCACGGCTGAAGGATGCAGCTTCTCTGAGTGACGTGCCACATAGGTCACACAAACACTCACATATGGGACAGGAACACCCCGAGCTCACACAAATACAGGTTTTTACACACTAGTGGCCCTCTAGCAGGCTTCTCTGACAATTTTCCAACACTCACTAAGAGCGCTGCATATCATTAAATACACATCTCTGCACAACTGCTTCTGGACAAAGCTCTCCTTTAAAATAGCTACTGATTAAAAGATGTGGCCCAAGGAAATAGTTTCCCTACTAAATATTTTGGGATGGGTGTTGAAAATATAACCTAATTAATTCACAGAAATAATCTTGATGCAGCTCAACAAATGGATAAACTGAGCAAGACATTGAATAAGAAAATCCTAACATGCAAGTCAAACGTACACCTGTAGTTCAATATTAATCTCATGCATGTGTGTTTTTTTATGCCTTTCCCATAGACAGTGTAAAAGATGGACATAGATTCTGGGTCTGAAAAGTGAAGCCAGCGCAAAGTGCCTAAAATCTGCATTCTATTTAATGGCCACCAGGGAGTGATACTTGTGGTTGCAAAAAGACCTCCGGTCCTATAGAACTCCATGGGAAAGCAGCTTTCTGATGTGACCTCTGGGAACACTTTTCTGTTACATTTGTGGACTCAGTCCCTCATTTGGGGTCATACTGAAAAAAAAATATGGTTCACTTTATAAGTCTTGGTCATACTATGTTTCAGAAAGGAGAATTATGCTCACTGGCTAATGACTTGTGACTGAGAAGTCATTAGCCAATGAGGGTGCAGTTTAACAGTCAGACCCGCCCCTCTCTCACTGTGACTGATTTTAAAACACCAAGCAAAAACGTTCATCTCGAGGCTTCAAAACGGGACTTCACAAATCAGTGGGTAATGTCACGATAGCTACGTCCACCTTTTATACCGTCTATGGCATTTTCCTTATTTTCTGTCACAACTATGCTGTTACAATGGTCGATTCTCACACTACACATGGCAAAAGTTTCAAATAATCAGGTCAGCATACGTGCAAACTAGAATGTCAAGGACGTAGCAGCTCAGCCAGCTCACGATCCATCACAATTCGCAGCTTATCGGCCGTAAAAATGACAAATGTGACCTTGATCTTGACCTTGAGCACAATTCATTAGACGATCACTGTGTACAAGTTTGACAAATGTCTAACCAATACTGAAAGAGGAGTAGTGATTCTTGTGAATTGTGGACGGACAGATGGACACCTCGCCACAGCATAAGCTCATCGGTCTTTTGGCTGGATGAGCTAAAAACACCCATTAGCCAAAAGCTCAGGCTTTATATGCCAAGTTTAAATGCTCAGCTTTTTCTGCTCCTGGATCTGTATGACGACACAGAGCAGGGTTAACCTTCATATGGTGATCTCAGTTAGCCAGCTTCTAGGTGTGAGCCCAGCAGCCCCACCCACCTGCTGTTCAAGTTTTCTGCTTTGGAGGTACAGCCAATCAGAATGGGATTTAAGGGAAAGTGGGTGTCCTTAAAGTGAGAGACGGTAAAACTGCTTGTTTAAGATGGAAGATAAACTGAGGGGTTGTATCAAATCCTGGTATAAAAAGAATTGTTCTGAGCTGCAATTCATGCAAAGCGACTCTAGTAGAGTCCAACCATACTAGCTGGAGACACTTACAGTAAAATATTTTATTTGTACTAATAATCGCATTTGTTTAACCTCCAATTTAAATTTGACTTTTGTGCCTCTGGGTGATTTGTGTGTTATGTGACACATGATGAGCGAGCCCAGGTGTTGGTCTTGTTATAGGCACAGCGGTATCTAAACCTTCAGCCTGCTTTAAGCTATATATTGTTCAGTTATTCTATTCACCATTTCATTCCAGTCATCAGTTTTAGTTTTCCTCCCATCTATAAAAAGATTTATAAAAATCTTTCCAAGGAGCAAAGTCTTTACTTGATGACAAAGATTAATTTAAATTTCATTATTTTATCTAAAAAAATACTCTCGACTGCATCATTTTAATCCAAAACCTAGTGAAATGTATTTTAAGCACAAGTGCATGCTCGTTAATATCCAACTCTGGTATTTGACAGTTCAAAGGTTCAAGCCATTAAGTGTCCTCGCACAGATACTATGGTACCACTCCACCTGAAATATGCATCCACTCCATTACCAGAGAGGGATCCACTTTACCATAAATACTCTCACTTCATGAATTATCTCAAAAAGTTGGCATATTTGAAATGGAGATACACAGTCATCAGCTGCGGGATCAGCTTCAATACACATAGGATTGTCTGGGTTTACAACAGACACTTAACGAAGTTCTTGTATGATTGATTTTGTGAGTGTAATCCCACACACATGGTGCTCAGATCTAATTTATGTTCTGCTCAAACAGTCTCCAAGGATACTCTGACATTGACTTTGCAGTATACACTCTGAATGAATAAAGCAGAGTTTTCTTCAAAGTTTTGAAACTCGTGGACGGAATGAAAAATGTAGTCTCACCCTGGAAGTCGGTCACATGAAAAAGATTTTGCTTTTCTGTGCACAGCATCTCAAATGCATTTAGCTTTTGCAC
>VUQI01016657.1:4913-20520 GCA_015106735.1 Paratilapia polleni
GATCATACAGTGCCTTGCAAAAGTATTCATACCCTGTGAACTTTTCCACATTTTGTCACGTTACAACCACAAACGTAAATGTATTTTATTGTGATTTTATATGATAGACCAACACAAAGTAGTGAATAATTGTGAGGTGGAAGGAAAATGATACATGGTGTTCAAAGGTTTATGCAAACAAAAATCTGAAAAGTGTGGCGTGCTTTAGTATTCAGCCCCCTGAGTCAATACTTTGTCGAACCACCTTTTGCTGCAATTACAGCTGCAAGTCTTTTGGGATATGTCTCAACCAGCTTTGCACATCTAGAGACTGCAATTTTTGCCCATTCTTCTTTGCAAAATAGCTCCAGTTCAGTCAGATTGGATGGAGAACGTCTGTGAACAGCAATTTTCAAGTCTTGCCACAGATTCTCAGTAGGATTTAGGTCTGGACTTTGACTGGGCCATTCTAACACATGAATATGCTTTGATCTAAACCATTCTATTGTAGTTCTGGCTGTATGTTTACGGTCAATGTCCTGCTAAAAGGTGAACCTCCACCCCAGTCTCAAGTCTTTTGCAGCCTCTAACAGGTTTTTTTTTCCCAGGATTGCCCTGTATTCAGCTCCATCCATCTTCCCATCAGCTCTGACCAGCTTCCCTGTCCCTGCTGCTGCTCCATAAAAGCCAGATTTGTGGAGTTCACAACTAATAGTTTTCCTGTGTACAGATTCTCCCACCTGAGCTGTGGATCTCTGTAGCTCCTCCAGAGTTACCATGAGCCTCTTGGTTGCTTCTCTGATTAATGCTCTCCTTGCCCAAACTGTCAGTTTAGGTGGACGGCCATGTCTTGGTAGGTTTGCAGTTGTGCCATACTCTTTCCATTTTCAGATGATGGGTTGAACAGTGCTCAGTGAGATGTTCAAAGCTTGGGATACGTTTTTATAACCTAACCCTGCTTTAAACTTCTCCACAACTACATCCCTGACCTGTCTGGTGTGTTCCTTGGTCTTCATGTTCCTTTATGTTCCTGTTTGTTCACTAATGTTCTCTAACAAACCTCTGAGGCCTTCACAGAACAGCTGTATTTATACTGAGATTAAAGTACACACAGGTGGACTCTGTTTACTAAATAGGTATAACTTACTGACACTTTCAATGAGCAAGACTGTGGAAAAATTTGACAGATAAATAACACTAACAAACACCTCAACATATAAATACTCTTTGTATCTGAGTACAAATACTTAAGACCCCCCATAACCTTTTGTTCCAAAGTAATGCAACCACCTCTGTTGGCCAGAAAGCAGCAACAATTTAAGATGTTCCATATGAATATGTGAAATAAAAGTTTCCATATTTTAATATTTCCTCGCATAATATTATAATTATAGACAATCCAATAGCTTTCTGAAGCTTGACTGATAAACAACATCAGTGCATATTTATGTTAAATTAGGTATTTTTGTAGCTAATGGATTTTGAAGATACCACTTTCTTTGGGGCAGTAGGCATCAATACTCCACTGAGCTCAGCTGAAATTTAGCTCATTCCATGTTGTCTTCATTTTTCTTCTATCTTGGTTTGCAATTTTTGTGATGTATTGCTTCTAAAATAATTATTTGAACAACCACAAAATTATTAAACATGGTAAAAATTGTATTACTCAAGAAATTTTTCCAATAAAAGGTTGCACAATATAAAATTAATTTGCTTATTTTGGGGTCATTTCTATATTATTCTGCCCACAAATTACCTTTGTTCCTAACTGAATTTACAAAATTCAGAAACTAGCAGAAGTATGACTGATATCTAATAATTTGTGCAAAACTGTTTATATATAAGACCTATCTCATGCAAAAACTTGTAATATTCATGTAGGGCAATAATATTGTTGGAACTCTTAAGAATTTTTCTTAAAGGCAAATCTGATTGCAGACAGAATTACGAACAGCCACAATTACTGTGGTGGCCTCTCTGTAGTAAATCCATGAATGTAACATTGTAATGAATGTATGCCAGTCAATTAGAAGTTATAAGTGGTGGTTTAAGGGATGTGTTGTCTTAGAGAAAGAAAAACAAAAAACAGTACGAACACACAAGTCTATGCTTCAATATCAACTGATCAGTCACAACACAAATCACACATCCAGTTTGTAAGAAGGTCTGATCAGTAAAAGTAGCAGTTTTGTGTTTCTTTTTACAACTCACCATTTGTGTCAGGAGTTTGTTGAGTTGCTAAAATTTCCACATTCGCTTCATCATACACAGTTTCCTCCTCCATATTTACTGAAAGGTTTAAAGGGTAATTGGAGTTAGTAATCAAATAACTACGACTTTGCAAGACCTATTTTTGTTATTTGGTATTGACAAAATGTTTTGCTCAGTGTTGACAGACTTCACTGTCTTACATCTGTTTGATACATCATAGCTGTTCTTTTTCACTTTTTTTCTATAGACCCTCACCTTGCATTATCAGGGAAAAGTTAGCCTTTTATGTGGAAGCGCAACACGAGTTAGCTCAACATCTTACTCACTCCTGCATTTTACATTTTTTTTCCTGTTTACTATTATTTCAGAAAACATCAGTACAAGAAATCAATAGTGCATGAAACGGAAATCACATAAAGATGTAGACTCTGATCCACATCAGTAGCCTGAGTTTTAGAATATCTTATCTTGATGCACTGTATTTGAAATGTTTAGCTTACCTTCTGCTCCGGATTGTTTGTTAGTTTTGAATATGACTGAGGAGTTGTTTATCTCCTCCTCTGAAATCATTGCAGTTTTTATGTTGAGCTTTTTGTGACTTTTAGACAGATAAATGCCACTGTGTTTAAACCACACAGCACAAAGTTGTTTCTTATCTGTGTCACGTCTGTCTCTTTTACCAACTTCTGTTTTTGACTGAGAATGTAAGTTGCATCCATTTCTGGCCTTAAACTGTACAAAGTGTGTTCTCATATGTACTAACTGGACATTTTGTTATGTACACCTTGAACTAGGTTGGATGCCCTTTTGCCTTCAGAACTGCTTTATTTTTTTGGGGCATGGATTCAACAAGGTGCTGCAATTTTGGTTCATATTGACATGGCAGCATGACGTGTTATCCTGCTGGAAACAGCCATCAGCAGATGGGTACACTGTGGCTCTTAATGTGATGGGCATGGTCAGTAACAATACTCAGATTGGCTGTAGCAGTTTAATAATGCTCAATTGGTACTAAGGGGCCCAAGGTGTGCCAAGAAAATGCCCCCCACACCATTACAACACCAGCCTGAACCTTCAATACAAACCAGGATGGATCCATGCTTTCATTTTGTTTACATTAAGTTCTGACCCCAGTATCTGAATGTTGCAGCAGAAGACTCATCAGACCAGGCAACGTTTCTCCAATCTTCTATTGTCCAGTTGTGGTGAGACCATGTGCATTGTAGCGTCAATTTCCTCCTCTGCTGACAGGAGTTTGGCCTTAGTAGATCAGGCTTATTCTGGCACAACTTGGGATGCTCGACTGGATTTGGATCTAGGGAGTTTGGAGGCCAGGTCAAAACCTTGGGTTTTTGTTGCGTTCCTCAAAGCTGCCTTAGCAGTTTTTGTAGTATGGTTTGGTGCATTGTCCTGTAGGAAGAGGCTGATGCTATGCAGGAGTGACATTGCCATGTTGGGTAGGCTTGGTCTGCAACAATGTTTAGGTGCTATGTGTCAAATTATCATCCACATCAATGTGTCTCATGTCAACAGGGGCTTGCTAAAGACTGACAAGATTGTGAGACTCTTTTGTGAGATTCTTTTCTTCAGTGAAAGGTCACACAATATATTAAGTATTGTTTTAAATTACATATTGTCTGGATACATTTCTGCATGAATTGTTTTCAGATTTTCCCTTTGTTCCTAACAGATTTACAAAATTAGAAACAGAAACTACCATAAGTATGAATCTTATAATTTGTACAAAAGTGTTATTATTTAATATCTGTCTCGTGTCTAATTCTGAGTTCATACATAGACCGATCTTTTCATACGTACGGTAGACACTGACTGCTATGATGCCCAAAATGACACAAAGAGTCTCTAAACAAGAGCTGGGGCTCTTGGCCAAAAATGAGAAAGTAGGGTGAGTTACCAGTGGTGTGATGGGTAGTGGTGTTACAAGCAAAGGTGAGTTGAGTGAATATATGGGTCAATGTATTTACATCAACTCACCTTCTTAAAAGGTCCTATTAAAACTGCTTGGTGCACTGCACAGACCAAAGGGCATCCTACTGAATTCAAATAGCTCAAAGGGACTACAGAAGACTGGTTTCATTTTATCTGACTCAACAACAGGGACTTGGTTATACACATTAGCTAAATCCAAGATGGAACACCAGCAAGGATCTGACAGCTTGTCAAGGAACTCCTGAATTTGAGGTAGGGGAAAAGCACCTTTCCTAGTCAAGAGTCAACACAAAACCTAATGCTGGAATCTTTTTTCCTTACAGGGGCTGCAGCTTTCTTTGATCACTTTACTTTCTAAAAGCTGCTGAATATGTGCCTTGACAGCCTCGTACTCTGAGGGTGGGATACACTGGTACCACTGGCAGACTGAAATCATTCAGAAGAGAAATTCCATGAGTCATCAAATTTGTACACCCCAAATCTCCATCATGGGAGGAGAAAGCAGACTGATAGCCACACTGAAGGGAACTTACCTTCTCCTGGTGCTGATCTGTGAGTGTCGACAGGTTAATGGCATCGGTGGCAGCTTTTGGGGGGGTTAGCTCCTGTGTTACCACAGTGATCAGTTTTGATGTCTGCCTGATTATGGTTTGTTACAGATGGTAACAGAGTGTCATTTTCATAGCTGTTTGAATAATTCAGGCAGATCTTGGAAGTTACCAAACCAATGCTGTTGTGTTTTTTTTTTTTTTTTTCTAGAGGCCTAATCACTTTTTGGTTGCTTACAGAGGAAATTGTAACTCTGATATTTTAACTACACATGTTCTGATTGTACTTTAATGGTCATATTCATGTTTTCTCACTCACAACTCAACTCACAAATTTGGTAAGCATGATTTTGCCCAAAATGAGTGGGCCATTCTATAATTGCAGGACATTTTCTGTCCCACCAGTGAATTTAAAAATAATCCATGCACAAAATACAAAAACATACATTTGTTGTACAAATTACATCTGTCCTGAGACAAAATACAAACCTAGTTGTTAAAAAAGTGGTTCCAAAATATTATTTAAAATACAAAACAGCTCTCTCCTCCCAACTTCTTGATAACCAAACTGCATGTCAAATATAAGTTAAAGCAAGTTATAAATCCATGTTGTTTGTTTTGATTTTGTTGATACGTCTCTTACATTTGTTAAACCAATTTATTTAACATCAGCATATTTTAAAGAACATTGATTATCGACTGCATGTTGTGTCTCACATCATATGTGCAACCCTGTTACTGAAACCCATTTAGCTAAACGAAGAGACAAAGCAGTGAGTGGCATGGCAAAGAGGAAGTGACATGATCGAGTCCTAAAACCATGGGTAGATAAAAGGTCCTCTTTGACATGTTCTGTATTTTGTTCCGTTGCTTTATTTTCACCTTTACTTCATCATATACAGTTTCCTCCTCCTTGTTAACTGAAAGTTTTAAAGAATAATTTCAAGTTATCAAATAACCTGGGCTTTCTAATGCTTATTTAATTATTTGGAATTAATTCTTCCTTCAGTGTTGACATATTTCTGTATCTTAAATCTGTGTGATGTCACACACACACACACAGACGCATACCAGCCCCCTTTATGTGGAAACATTTTAGCAACAAGTTTCATCAAATTCTCCTGCCTTTTTCTTTGCTCACAGTGTGTCCCACCTGATCTGTCAGATTTAACCACAGAAAAGCTTTTATTAATTTTTATTATTCCCAGTTCTTCTCACTTTATTCCTGCTGAGTCAACATATACAGGTATGATGGCTCTTTTGTTAAGGGAAGTTACCTGCTTAAATGTGTATGCGTCACCTGTTCATACTATAGTTTATATCCTCCTGGCTTTTTATAGCTCAGATATGCTCCAGCAAGATTTCTGCTCATGTTCAAAATATTTCTGCATATTCAAAACATGTTGCACATATCTATGTTTGGTTTGATTTTAAGGAATCAAGCACATCTCAGCAGTGTTATAGAGGAAAACAAGAAGGGCAGGAGACATTATCTTAAGGTTAGCTGGCAAACAAAAAACAGTACATCTAAACTCAAACCTCTGGCTAATAATTTACTTGTTTTTCAGACCTCTTTTTTTTTAAAAACCTAAGAATGGATGGAGGAAGTCTATATGGATCAAATGTTTTGTAATAACTGTTCCGAGCTTCTTAGATTTTGCCTTGACAAATGCCACACATATTATTGTTAAAAGAAAATAAAACTACCAATGAAACAAAAAAAAGCTAAACTGAAACTGACACTTTTTTAGCTAATAAATACAAAAAGATAATCCACTCTGGAAATTAATTGAAACTAATTTGGAAAATAAGAAAATAAAAGTAAAATAATAAACTCAAACTACAATAACAGCCCTGGAAAACACTGAACTTGATTTAACAAACAATACGTGTACAATACACAACATGAGTCTCCCCTAATAAGTTAAGCTTCCTGTTCTTCTCTGCAGCTCTGTGGTTGATGTTGACAGTGTGACTGATTAATGAAGTCCAAATGGAGAGGCCAGCTCTCCTTCTTCCTCACCCTGATTAAACATGTTACAGCAGCTTGAGTAGTGTTGTTCTTGGCTTGATTAAAACTTTTGTCAAAAAGAAAAAGTGAACAATGTGGCAATGATTTTATTTAATATAACAGATTAAAACTAAAAAGATATAT
This sequence comes from Paratilapia polleni, assembly GCA_015106735.1. Taxonomy (NCBI): domain Eukaryota; kingdom Metazoa; phylum Chordata; class Actinopteri; order Cichliformes; family Cichlidae; genus Paratilapia; species Paratilapia polleni. The sequence continues at coordinate 11,757 of VUQI01016657.1, forward strand.
AGCATATAACGATATCACCCCAACATGAAAATTTCAGAATACAAATACTAAAGACAACAGCCCTCTTTACATTTTAATGTGAAGTAATGCAGCGCCTTCTGTTGGCCAAACACCATCAATACAGGGACCAGGACACCAAAATACAAGCTGTAAGCACTGAATCTCTAAAAAGAACAAGAAAACCACTTCAGTGACACAAATGAATAACAGCTGAGTGCCACTTTAGACCTTCACTGTAGTTTTCTAAATGCTGCTGTCAGCAGTGAGATGTAAAAATAAGTATGACTGTCACATTTATTAATAACTGTTATAATAACAGTTTTTTTTTTACACATACACAAAACAAAACAGTTTAATTAACTTTAATTTCTGTTCTTTATTTTGATTTTATAAATATAAATTTATGATTTTTTTTTTAGATGCACAACTTGTTAAATTGAAGTCTTCATAGTTTAATATTTGCTTACATGTACTTATATTTACTGACTATCCAGTAGTCTTCTGAGGTTTGACTGCAGTATTCAAACAGATAAAGCTTTCTTTTTGCACATCCATTGGTTCTTGTTATCACACCTCACTGATTTAAATCCTTCGTTATGGACAGAAATTGCACAGTGACCATCAGAAGGAGGCTGCTGAATCCAGGAGCTGAGGAAAAACACAAGTTGGATTAAGGCCAATACATATTGATATAAAATACACTTTATTCATGACAGATTTGGTAAAGTTTTTAAATTATTATTGATTCAAAGTGTTTATGAATGTGTCTCATACTTTTCAGTCAGATTACGTCCATCTATCCACTTCCATCTCCCATCTTCAACTCTCAGACCAATCCAGTATCCTGTGTCTCCTGAACTCTTCCAACTGTTTTCACTGACATTTTTCTGAGGACGGAGAGGAAGTTATCAGAGATATTTAAATATTTTGCCTAAGGCAATGTGACAGAGTGTGTTTAGGTCTAAAGAAAATATATTTTTATTCATCAAGGTTGGAATAAAGATTCCCACAGTTTTCTCATTACCTTTTCTTCTTCATTAATTACAACAGCCAAATCTGAGTTCTTTGTTCTGCAGTCTTCTCGAGCTTCTTCCCAGGTTCTCTGGCCAGCAGAGTCAGGGTTATTAATGGCATAGCAGCTGGACTGGAAGGAGAGCCAGCCATCCTGACAAGATGTACACTGTCTTTCTGTAAGGATAGACATCAACTAATAAACAACATCAGTGCATATTTATGTTAAATTAGGTATTTTTGTAGCTAATGGATTTGGAACATACTGTTATTTGTTTTGGGACAGTAGGCATCAATGCTCCACTGAGCTCGAGTAGCATTGAGCTCATTCTGTGATGCCTTCAAGTGTTGTATTTCTTCTGTTAGGTTTTTCTTCTTTGCATCCAGCTCCTGGTTTTGTGTCTCCAGCTCCTCAGTTTTCTTTGTAAGTTTCTGGTTTTCTTCAGTCAGGTTTCTGATCTGTTTTTCTAAGACAGTGGAGGCTTGTGTGAAGTTTTCAATCTGGAGTGTCAGATTGGTTAGGTTCCTCCTCAGGTCTGCATTGTCTGAGCTGAGTTTGTTGTTGAGGTTTGTCAGGTTATGATTGATGGCAGTTAGAGTTGTTTGGTTTTCCTTTAACTGGTTCACCTCAGTCCCATAATTCTCACGAAATACTGTGGCAACTGCAAAATGAAAGTTAGCTTCTTAAGAGATGGCAGTAATGTAGTTTTGGTTTTCTCCATTGTTTTTCTGTAATTTTACCACTGTTCAAAGCATTTTTGTCTGTTGTCCACCTTTTGGGAGTTATTGCTTTTGTTATTCAGATTTATGAGAATAATTTTTAAAAAATGCCACAAAAAGAATTAAAGAAACAATCTCATACTCCATCTTTTAACATTTCCTGACTGTCTATGTGGCACTCAGCTGGTGCCAATTGTTTCATAAAGAAGACATAAATTCACACAAAGTATTGGCACTGTAATTTTATGTATATGTTACCCAGATAGTAAAAAGTGTACATTTGTTAGAGTTTTTTTTTTTTTTCCCAGCTGAGGATTTGTTGTGTCAGCAGTCACAGCATAGGGACTGTGCTGTGATTGTTGGCTCCTTGTGGGTTGTACCACGTTGGCTGCATTCATTGTTATTATAGAATATTGTCCAATGATGTATCTCAAAGCACATAGATAATGGTTTTGTGTGGGATCATTTCAGTTCTGGTTTGTATCTTTTCGTGGGTGGTTTCCTCTAAAAATAAAAACAGCTATTACTTGAATAACTGCAAAAGTATTAAACGTGTGGTTAATTTCCTAAATAAAAGGTTACACAATACATTAAACGTTGTTTTAAATAACTTATTTTCTGGATACATTTCTACATAAACTGTTTCCAGAATTTGCCTTTGTTCCTAACAGATTTACAAAATTAGAAACAGAAAGTACTGCCTGCTATTACTTAAGGTCTGTCTCATCTGTCTGAGTTCATACATAGACTGATGTTTTTCATACTTACAGTAGACACTGACTGCTACGATGCCCAAAACCACAATAACACAGAGAATCCCCAAACAACAAGCCAGCTGCTGATAGTGGCGATGTCTGCTGTCTGACTTCTTTTCTGACAAGAATCCTGAAGAACAGATATATAACAAATATATTGCTTTAGCATTCTGAGTTAATGAAGTTAGTTGATAATTCAAAATCACAGTTTTCTATTCCAATATTTCCTTTTTGTCTCACTGTCTAAAGAGATGGCATTTTAAACACAGCAGCAAGTAAAAAACAGGAGACACATCATTTGACTGTTGGACTGCTGAAGCCTCATATCAGCTTTAAAATGCACATTTATACAATATAACTTATGCTGTTCCCTATCTTTTGCAATGAAAAGTTTTTAGGGAGCACTCTCCTATTAAATATTATAAACATGAGTGATAATACCATGCAAATACTTTTCATATTCATATAAGGCAATCAAATTAAAACAGCACTTGTCCTACATAGTCTTGAAAAAATAGATATAAGAGTTGAAAATCCATCGTTTGGATCAAACTTTAAAAACTGAGGATGCTCCGTGTCTCATAATGCAATTTATGAGCATATCTTCATTAAACCCCACTGCGTGGGAAATGCTTTCTCCACATCTCCAGTTTGTAAGATAAAAAGGCTAATTAGTAGTCAACATGACTTCTTGTAGTGACACTGTTAGAAATCCTCAGTTGCGTTTGTGTTTTCCTTTTACTTACCATTTGTGTCAGGAGTTTGGTCTGTTGCTTTATTTTGCACCTTTACTTCATCATACACAGTTTCCTCCTCCTTTTTAACTGAAATGTTAAGAGAATAATTTATACTCATAAGTTAAATAACCAGGGCTTTCTAATGCTTATTTCATTACTTGGAATTAACAACCCTTTACTCAGTGTTGTCCATGTGATGTGAGTTTTTTTTTTTTTCACAGCTGTCTGTGAGACCCTCACCTTATTAGCAATCAAAGAGGAACGGGGAAACTTTGCCTTTTATGGGAAAGCAAAGCACTTTAGAAATAGATGTCATTACATTCTCCTGCCGTTGGTGGTCATAGCGCAGTCTTTAGTGCAGGTTGCTTAAATAGGAAATGCTAAGAAAAGTGCACTTTTAAATCCAGTGTGCTGAAAAGACTACATAAATAGCCTACATAAATAGAATAAAGAAATAGCCTGCATTTGAAAAGCTTAACTTACCTTCTGATCGTGGTTGTTTGCTAGTTTTGAAAACAACTGAGGCGTAGTTTACCTCGTCCTCTGCCATTCTCACAGTCTTTCTCTTGAGCTTCTTGTGACTTGTAGACAGAGAAATACCACTGTATTAAAACCACAGAGCATAGTGTGTCAAGTCTGTTTCTAAATCCAACTTCTGCTTTTGTCTGAGAAAGTAATTTGCATGCATGTCTGGCTGGATATGAACCTCAAACCGTAGACACTATGTTCTTGTATAATGGAAATTAATCTTATTATTAGTTATCGTAGGCTGCGTTCATACTGGTAACAGATTGCTAATGTGTATCTTCGACTTTGAATGTTTACTTAATATAAAGTGTTAAGCCCAATAATCAAATCCATCCCCCCCGTATATTTGTATAAATCCTGTGGTTTGGTCTGAGATATTTTTGGGGTTCTGCCTGATTATGGTTTCCTGTAGATAGTGATGGACTCTTATAATTTTTATAGGTGTACACGTTGGATAGATCCTAGATGTGATGCTACCAAACCAATGCTAGATTTAGTGTTTCTTTTTTGTTTGTTGTTAATGTTTTTGTTTTTTTAGAGAACTAAAGACTTTTTGAGTACTTACAGAGCAAATTTCCACTTTGTTCTGTCTTGTTAACAAATTTTATCTGTCGATATTCTCCGTGTGTCATTTTGTTATTTGCATTAGGCCAGCTCACAACTCAGAGATTTGGTACACATGAAATTTATCAAAATGAGTAAGAACAAAAGGGAGGAAGATGTTTCTCCTATGTCAGGTTGTTGTCTCTTTGCATCCCTAAGCAACAGAAATTAATGCAGAGTAAATGCATACCATTTATATTGCCTATACTCTTTGTTGTGGCCAGCGTGTTTGGGCATTTTATGCCAATAAGTTTATGGATTTCTTAAGAAGAGTTCACATTATTTGGTTTATATTATTTGGTTTAATGATTTGCATGGAGGAAGTACTGAACTCCTGAAGGCAGGACTTTGTCAGTGTGAAATGTTATGCCATGTGATTCTTTTTTTGCCAAATATCACTATGAATTTAGTCAAATTTACTCCCGTAAAAACTGGTATTAACTGGAAAGTTGGTGAGGGTTTTACAGATGGCTTGTTTTAGTCTTCTTGCCAAACCTAAGTTGAAACTCAAAAAGTGTTACCATGAGGCCTTCTAAGTTAAACTTTTAGGTATAGGAGCTAAGTATGCAGCGATGCTCCAAGGCTGGGCTCAAATGACAGGCACTGTACAGCATCTTAAAGTCAGCTGGAAAAGGGCCAGTGGTGAAAGAGTTAATTTTGTAAATTAGATCACTGCCTCTGTCTATCATTTCCCATCTATACCCACCCCTCCTACTCCAACCCTCCATCTCATTTCATCTCTGCTTTCCTTCATCCCATTTGGTCTCTCCATCCTTCTTCATCTCGTCTCCCCTCCCATTCCAGCCTTTAGTCTCCTCCCTATCCATCCCTCCTCCCCTTTTGTCCATGTGCCCGGCCCCTTCATTAAGCCTAGTATGAAAGGAAAGCCTCTTGCAGGCAGTCACATTTCCAGAGCATCCCAGGAGCCTCACTCACTCACACACGCTGACTCAGGCCTGGACACAGAGATACAGTTGGCTGCCAGTTCCTAATCAGTGTACCTTTGTGTGAGGCCTCGGTTTGCCAAATCTCTGCTTTTTAACACTGACATGGAGCTCCACAGTTTGCACAGAATCTTCCACCCCAACCACCTGGGGGAGGAGAAGCAGCAGATGCTGAACCTAAATCGACGCCTTGAGACCTACCTGAACCGAGTCAAACTCCTAGAGGAGGAAAATGCGCTGCTTGCAAAGGAGATTCAAGCTATGAGATACAATAATCAAGGAGCCTTGACACGCAGGAAAGGCCTGGAGGAAGAGTTGCGGCAAGCAAGACTGGAGGTAGATGCAGTCTGGAGGGAGAGGGTCCTGACAGAGGTGGAAGTTGGTAAGCTGAGTGAGGAGCTTCAAGCCCTAGACCTGCAGAGACAGAGGGAGGCTGAAGCCCAAGTGAAGGCCAAGTTAATGCTGGAGCAAAGCAGGAAGGAGTTGGAGGAGGAACAGAGGGCACAGATCTGGCTGAGAGAGAAGGTAAACCAGCTGGAGCATGAGATGAGCATCCTGATCCAAACCCATAAGGAGGATGTAGCCCACCTGGAAGCCACACTGACCCATTCTAGAGCCACATTATCTCACACATTTGCTCAAAGGGGCAAGCAGACACCAAATCTCCTGGAAATGGGACATGAATACTCCCAGAGGGCCACCAGAGCATGGCAGGAGGCAGCAGAGGCCTATCAGGGCCAGCTGACTCGGCTCGAGGAGTCACTTAACCAGGCCAGGAGCCGTTTGACCCAAGTGGGCCAGGAGAAACGTGAGAGCCAGCTGAATCTCCAAGCCCTGGAGAAAGGGATCACCTCAGCTCAGGAAGTCAGGCAGCATCTGGAGAAGACTGTTGCCCAACAGAAAGACAAACATAGCCAGGAGATCCAGCACCTCCAGGTGAGTGAAATCATACATGATGGGATCCAACAGTTATTATTCATTGTACCCCTTTGTGGCAAAGCTTTTGTCAAGTAAATGCTTGAGCTTTTTCTTTGGCAGTAAGCAGTGACTTGCACATATTTTTTCACTGATTAAGCTATCGTTTTCATTTGATGTTAAGCTTTTTTCAACTTGTATATAATTTTCATTATACTTACATAATGAAAATGACATTCAGCTTCACCTCTGTTGAATGTCATAGGGTTTTTTTAAATTCCATTTCAAGTGTTACCTTTTTGAAGCTGTGAAAATGATTCAGCGTATTGACACATTAGACATCTTCTGACTTGTGGGAAAACAGTCCCCACAAAATCATTGGCTGTTGCTCATGAAATGTGCAATAAGTCATGGTGGTTGATGTCTTTGTCCTAGCTTAACAGTGCAAAAATAAACACAGTCTAAAATAACTAATAGACAAACCACAGGGGAATGTGAACACTTGATAATCTGCAGGCTTATATCAGATGGACAAAATGAAAGTCTGGACACATCTTCTGTTGTACGTCACTACGTTGGACTAGTCAAGTCCTAAGAGATCAAATGCTTAATCAAAAGAATGTGCATAATATTTAAATTTTATTTAGATTTTTTTTTTAAATTGAAATAGTCAAGGCCTTTAGTAAAATATGCAAGATGCTCCACTAAAGGCTTTGGGGAGTATTTATGAGTTTTCCCACCAGGGACTTTGCTCCCTTGGCATGCACATTTAATATTCTGATGGAATGAACACATTTGGGTATGAAAGCGACTGGGGGCTACATATTTATAGGTTAGGGTTGATGGGATTAGTTCTGGGTCACAGTGAGGTCTGAGGGGCGAAACATCCACACCAAGTATGTTTTATGGCATTGCTGCTTTTTCTCCCAGTGTGGTCCCAGATCACTAACAATAAAGTTATATATATGTTTATAACAGTTTGTAAGTCTAATAGCACACTAGCGTGATAAGTTAAACCTCAAGTCTTAATTTGTTCTTGTGATATAACACAATTTAGATCAGTGCAGTAACAACAGAAGCCTTTAATCGCTTAACATTTGAACAACCTGCTGTATATGACAAGCAACAGAACAAAGAAAGTTTGTTCTTACTTAATATACAACACCATGGGATTTTTTTCCCATGCCTTTTTTAAACCTCTTCCTTTTCCTCTTCCATTTCCTGTTTTGGCAGGAGCACTTGGAGGGCTTAGAGGTGGAGAAAGAGGAGCTCGGTCAGCAGATTGATCATATTGTCACGGAGAATCGAGGCCTGCTGCAGCTGAAGATGTCTCTGGGTCTTGAAGTAGCAACATACAGGTACACTGAACTGCCAGATGCACTGTAATTTCTACAGCACCCTTAATAGTTATTTTTCTACCTTACAGTCCTATGCAAGATTAGGGGGAGTGGAGCCTCTCCCAGAATGCATTGGGTGTGAGGAGAGTAAATTTTGCCCATGATAAGAGTAACATCTGCTAAAATACACACACACGGACACACACACACAAAAAAAGAAGGTAAAATACACTGTACCTTAGAAATTAACTGTTTTATATATATATTTTCATGAGTGAGTAATGAATCAAACCCAATGAGTGACTTAGCACATGTAGCATTATTTCACAGTGAAACACTCATGAAGTTTATTTTATGTGCTTCAGCAGTAGAATAGAAAATATCAATAAGTGGTTAAAAAATTATACTATTTATCTCTGTCTCTCATAATGATTTCTTTGGGTGGTTACTTCATTAGCAGTACTACCAGATTTTGCAATGCAGCTATTCATGTGCATGAAATGGATATTTCTGTACAAGAAGTGCACACACAGTCTTGCAACATGTACACTGTAGATTGCATTTTTTTTTTGCCATTACTTCACAGTGTTGCAATACATGTATCTGTTGCCTTTAAAGAGGTATGTATTCTCATGGTGCCACTCACAGTCAAAAGCATATTCCTACACATTTCTTCCAAGATATCCCAGAGGAAACAGAATGCACATGGGCCACAGTTTTATTTATTCATATAGGGACTGTCTACTACCATGTCTGTTTTTTTCCCCTGTTCTTTCGATCAAAGATTGTATGATCAGTGGGTGAAAATGCCACTTGACTATTGTTCAATTCAATTCAATTCAATTCAATTTTATTTGTACAGCGCCAAATCACAACAACAGTCGCCTCAAGGCGCTTTATATTTTAGGGTAAAGACCCTACAATATTAGACAGAAAAGACAGGAAACCCCAACAATCAGACGACCCCCTATGAGCAAGCACTTGGCAACAGTGGGAAGGAAAAACTCCCTTTTAACAGGAAGAAACCTCCGGCAGAACCAGGCTCAGGGAGGGGCAGCCATCTGCCGCGACCGGTTGGGGATGAGGGGAAACAGAAGAGAGCAGAGGGAGACAGGACAAAAGGCACACCTATAGGAGAGAGACAGAGTTAATAATAGCTAATGACTAAATGCAAATGGTGTATAAAACACATGGAGAGTGAAAAGAAGTGAGGA
>VUQI01016664.1:5045-15689 GCA_015106735.1 Paratilapia polleni
AAACCTACTTTTCCCCCCCCCCCCCCCCCCCGTATGGACCGGTTGCACAGCCTGCCTGCCTGCTCGGGGTCAGCGGGTTTACCGTGTGCTTTTTATCTATATTTCATGCTATGGCGGTGCGTGGAGACAGCCACACATTCACAATGAGCAAATTCACAGACAGCACAAAGAATGTGGAGAAGAGAAAAAATAAATAAATGGACTCCAACACTATTCAAGCATCAAGCGAAGTCAGATGCGTTCAGACTATAACGTGGTTTTAAATTTTTAATTCTCCTTTCAATGGAAACAAAAACCGACAGAAAGCATAAGGCGCAAAAGTGGCACATGCAATCACAAATCCAAAAACGAAGTCGGCTACAAACAGAAGAAAAACAGAACTAGTATTTTCATGATTGGCAGCTATAAAAAAGCGATCAGAAGCCTGAAAATATAATTTTGTCGATACTTACAATTCATTTCAATAACTTCTGGGCGTTTTTGTCTCGCCCCTGCGTCTCTGCGTTTGGAGACGGGCAAGTGTGTTCCTCCGACAAAACGAGGGTCATTCTCATCGATAGGATGGACAGCGTCATCGGATGGCAATAAAGTTTGCACAACACAACACCTGGTCAGTCCTGCCGAGGACAGCGAACGTCCGATTCCGCCGGTGTCAGGTCATCAGTGATGCCTGCACTCTCCGGGATTGAGCGCTGAGAGGACAGGGAGCGCACAGAAAGACGTCACGTGAGCCGAGGAGAGGTGCGCCATTGGCCAGCCGGGGATAAGTATGATAAGGCTACTCCGTGTGCCATTGGCCCAGGACGGGAGCGGAGGCGCCTCCTCACTTGGCCGTGCGCAAGAATGTGAGTGCGGCTCAGTGTTCATAATTTTCAGCAGGAGGGGTGGGGAGGGGGGCATAAGTAACAAATTGTTCTTAAGATTTGCTTTTTTTTTATCATAGAAGGGAGGGGAAATGCACACATTCTTCCTTTCCTCGTTATATAAAAGTGGAATGTATGAGAATTTCTGGTGAGTGTACATGTCATCTTTTGAGTGGCCGTCAACTGGCATGTTAAACGACGAAAAAATGTAATACTTAAGTTTTCTTCATCGTGATCAGAGGTGAGAAAGAGTTTCGATTTGGAAACATATTTGCCGAAGTCACCAAGTGTGAGCTATTCTCATTGGAACCCAACTCAAATGTATCCTGATATTTCACTAATTCTTTATCATACTTTTTACCTGATTCCGATGTGATTTCTGGATAATTTGGTGGATAAAGAAGTTCCACAGATTAATGCAGAACTGTGTTAATAATTACTTAAGTCAATACTACTTGGGCTCAAATGCTACAATTTCTCTCATGCAAATAATAAGCAAAAAAGAGGATCAAATAGAGTTCAAGGAGCCCCACTGGTGTTTTACTACAACAGAAAACCAAAATTATTCTGCATCTTCAGTCTCACTTTCCAAAAAGTAAAATATTCTTTAGGAAACCTGGAGATAATTGAAAGAAAAGGATACAATAGATGCTGCTGTAACATCACCAAGGTCCCTTAATACTTTCTTTTACATGTATGGAAACAGAGGCAGCATGATATGTTTTACATATTTATGCTGGTCTACCCTCTTCTTCATTTCCACATTGATTCTCTACACAGCTGGACTTCACAGAGGGCAACAAGACATAAAAGAGCATCCTCTCTACCTCTCTCTGGTTCTCTGGAGTGTGGAGACAGACAGAGGAACTCAAGATTCTGTATGGGTGGGAAATAGAGCGCATGTAATCTGGAGCACACATCTTCTCCTGCTCAGGCTGCAGCATTAAATCGATATTCCGCAAAGCTTTCTCTTGTTTTCACATTCACTTGACTGCTACCGTGATGCGCCGCGAGGGTCGAGCAGCCGCTCCCTGATTTTTGTGGCACTTGCCCCCCTCCCTTTTCTCCCTTTTCCACCTTCTCCTTCACTTCACTTCACTTCACTCCACAGCAGACACCCTCATTTGGATGGCTCCAAGGCGATGCACCCATTCCATTTGTCTCCTGCGTTAACAGGAGGCGGCAGAAATAAGGCAATGCGCTATCTCTATACAAAACATTATCTCCGCCTTGCTCCTCCAGCACCATGAAACAATGATTATTAACTGCTTGAGGAGCATGCTTAGGGATTTCAAGGCTTGTTGCTACACTTAGGGAACACAAAGTATATTTCACAACGTACCCCATGCACAAGATTTTTGAATTTTTTTGGCTGAAGATAATGCTTCCTCTTTTCTCGCCACTTGTAGGTACTTTCAGAAGCTACTGGCTTGCCTGAAACCCCGGGGGGAGTATGGCTAACGGCATTATGACCGGACGTGTGACAGGAGCATTTTCACAAGAAACCAGCCTAGCACTTCCTTTTCAAGATTTAAAAGCCTGTTGTGCAGCGTCATCCTGCTGTAAGATCGTGGTTATGCATTCATACACTCAAGTGTTCACACACACTCCATTGTTATAAAAGCAAAACCCTGCCTCTGCAAAATGGGTCATACACTGCAGTCACTTTATCTCAGCAAATGTATTGTGCCTGTGTGAGTGTGTGAGTGGTAGGCATGCGCATGTGTGATCACACATCAAAGCCAAGACTCCAAATATTAAAGCACGAGTGTCTTTGCTGAAACAGGACTTGAGCGTGTCAAACCATTAAATGTTTTCGGCAGTTTCAAGCTTGTATGATATAGTTAGCCTAGAGAGCCAAAATGAATTTTTCTTTAATACCTTCAAACAGCCAAAAGGAAGGTTCTCACACTGTAAACTAACCTCCAGAAGTGCCATTTTTATTCTATCTTAGTCCACTGTATGCCATACATGACAACAGTTTCAGCCCAATATAGGATTTCCTCCAAAAACAAAACAAAAAACAAGCAAACAAAAAAAAACCTTGGTTCAAGATACCAAGAGACACACATTTGCAGATATATACCCACTGTGGAATGAATTTTCGCTGTGGGGTTCAAAGCTGTGCCAGTCAAAGAGGGAAGACAGCTCTGTACTGCCGTCTTATAGACCCGTCACTGTGCAAGCTAATCTGCGGCATGTTCTAGCCCTATATTTAGACCAATGTTTTGTGAACACTTAGCATAATTCACTGAGACGAAAGGGGCTTTTCAAAGCTGTTAACCTCATCTCTTTAAAACTCATTTGGAGTTTTTCAGCTGTGCATTCCAACACACCTGTTTTCGTCTTTGTGGACCTGTAAATGCTCTCCAGTTTAGTGAGGAAATAGTTTATCATAATTGGCTATGATGGTGCAGTGTGACAATGAGAGCATGCCATAAATGTGAGGGGGTGATTGATTCATTCAGCTGCTCACGAGAGAATGGGTGTTGTGTGAAATCAACTCCAGAAACAGTGTGAAAATGTGCCATCATTCCCTCATACAGCATCACCCAATTTATCTCTGCAGTCATCATCTTTATTACTCTCGTCTTCATCATCACATAATTTAACATCCCAGTAATCATGTCCTTATAAGTTTAGAGGAAGAAATATTTCAGAGATAATATGACACCTTGATTTAATTTGGTCCATTTATTATCTAGAAAGTAGCTGTCTGTGTGAAAGTGTATGATTGTGTGTGTGTACCAAATGCTCTAAACGGGTCCAGGTGGGCCAGTGGGAGATGGTCATACTCAAAGCCTTTACCTCCATCTGCTGTGTGGCCTGCACAAGCTCACGCATTTCCACACAAACGCACAGATGAGATAGACTGTCTGGTTCAAAAGCCTGTCCCTTAAGCATTAAACGCTATACGCTTTGGCCACAGAAGCGCGCCACACTGGGGTCCTGCATGGCATCTGCCTCCCAGCTCCCGGAGCCAAGGCATGGGGCCGAGGGAGGGGCCTGGGGCAGAGATAAGCTCTTCCTCCCCTGGTCACTGCTACGCCATGGGAACCGGACAGGCCTGGAGCCTCAGCTGAGCACCACTGATAATATCCACATGAGTGTACGTGTGTGTGTGTGTGTGTGTGTGTGTGTGTGTGTGTGTGTGGTTGGATGAATGGATGCATGCCTACGAGACGAGGTTGTGGGGTTGCGTGTGTGTTTGTGGGTAGGTTAGGAGCATGCATGGATGCACACACTTGCATATTTGTCCAAATAGTCAAATATCACAGCTAAGGCAAAAATGCCCATCCATGAAATATTAAAAGTTTTGCACTTTAATGCCAATTGTTCACAGAAGTGTGTAAAGATATGTATCCTCCTGAGTAATGGATTTGTTTTCAACAATCTGTACAGACGAAAACTTACAAAGACACAAATAATTAGCAATTCTGCAAAAATGTATGTGAATAAGAATTTTAACGTTGAGCTGAATTACGTTCCAAAGCAAATAACGCTGTTTTTAAAAGAGTATCTCAAAATGAGTGACAGTTTGCTTACAAACCTATCTGCCTCATTTAAGTGTTGATATTCTCACAAAAAACCTGCACAGGAAACAAATGAAATTATCCAATTTGCAGATTGCTGTACTTCATTTTAGGATATGAAATTTTAAGACAAACTAAATAAGAAACCGCTGGTAGGCAGAGAAAGACAAAGCTCATAATAAGTACAGTACATTTCATTACAGCCAGTGCTGTAATGACAATGACATGAAGCAATGCCGCTCTTACAATGGTGCTCATTGTGTTTTTTTCATTCTTCGTATTTTTTCTGTACCCACATTTACAATGTAAGATTAATTGCTGTGCTGCTAACTGCAAATCAATCTGTCCTTGTTCACTCGCTCTAATTCACTGTTTATTTAACATGAGTGTAATTTAGTCCTTTGTAAAACGACAGAAATGATTCCTCTTTGTTCAGCTGCACTGACCTTATCATTTTAACTTGTCATATTGGAATGCTCATTTACTCGTCATGTTAAGAGTCGCCTCACGTAACGAGGCAGTCAGGCAAATTAAATTAATTCTGGGCTACTTTTAATCGTGTTGATGTTTCAAATAACAGTGCATGACAAAAAGGTCTGGATCATGACAGAAGCACTAATTGTTAAAAATACAGATGGGTGGGATAACTCATAATATATCAAAAAATTAAACATACTGAAATATATTAATATAACATTACACAAGATGAGGCCCAAGGAATGGGCTTGTGCAATATATATGTTTGTTTAATGTATGTTAAATGTAATCTGCATATAATTTTAACATAATATAATCATTACTTCATTGATTTTGAGACGTAATAGTTAGCGATTGCAAATCAAAACTACTTTGCAAGGGCTCAGCATTCTTTATTTTACACTTTATATTTTGTTTTATCACTCAGGTTTGGTGGGTAATTTTGAGATTTTTTTTATTTTTTTTACGTCACACAACAGTTTCAAAAAACACTTTCAAGACATAGATCCTCTTTGCAAAGCCAAAGAGGAAAAAAGAAGTTCTCCTCAATAATTAATAAACACTGCTGTTCTGTTTTTATAATTTCATCATTAGTGTGTTATTCTGTCACGCTGATTACTTTTAGTGATTCTTTGGTGTCCAGTTCTATTGTCCGAGTCATTTAATTACAATGTCCCTGGTGTAAATCCAACCAAAGACATTTCATGTCATCACATATATTTCTGTTGTTCACCATTTCCATCCAAGGCAGTGCTTTAAAGGAGTCACATTGCTTTCCCTACAGTTGCCATGATGAGTGTGACATATTCATCTAACCACGTATTACTGTACACGAATGCTGATGCGTTGTGTGTGATCTGTAAGGGAAATGACTTTGAGAAGAAAGCTCATTTTACTCATGCCAACTGTATTGTCTGTGTGCCTCTTTTTGTCAGGAAGTAAATATCCACTACAAGATGAGCATGGTGGCTGGGTGAACATAGATGTTTCTAGTATTTAATAAAGTTAAGCTTTGCAGCCTAGTTGGAAGACTTGCCATATTAAATGAGGAATAGCGAACATGGTGAAACATACCGTACCTTGTCATGTGTGTAACCCTCGGAGTACTAGCATGTGTTTTGACAGGGGGAGGAAGAGAGAGAGCAAGAGAGAGACATAGACATAGAGAAATATCCAGAGATCCAGGTCAGCTGTGAGGCCTCAGCTGGAGTGCAGGGCTACACCTGTCAGCGCCCAGGGCTTCTCTCTCTTTCTCTCTGTCTTCTTTCTGTCTCTCTCTTTCTGTCCAGCTGGACTCTCAACCCCCCACCCAGTCTCCACCTCCCAGATCCAGGCCAGTTCAGCCCAGCCATGCGTGGCCATCTCTGGGAATTCATTCCGGATGCTTCCTGTTCATTGCATCCACTCCTCTCTCTCTCTGTTCTTTCTCTTTCTGTCACTCCTCTCTTTGCTATCTGCCCCATAACTCATCTCTGTTTTCTCACGCACTTGATTTTTACTTAAAAAGAGCACAGCCAGCTAAATCCCAACCAGACAGGACAAATTAGCTACATTTACCACTCTGATGTAACTTCACTCAAATAAAACACAGGCTATCTGAAATTTTGTGTATCATATTCGGTATTAAATTCCAGTAAAACTCCTACTACTGTTGTCTGACCTGGATTTATAGGCAAAGTGATGCTGTTTTTGTTTCCCATGTCTGGATGGTAGAATTGAGTACTTTTGTTAGGAAAGACAGTGGCACAAATATCCAAAGTTTTCCTTTTCATTCTAAAGTTTTAGGCACTAAGGAGCACAACACATTCCCACCACTCCTTTCTCCTGCTGTGCATCCAAAGCCTCTTTTCTACACAGTCAGCAGCAGCAGCTGGAAGCATTAAAAATGTTGCTACAAGCATCCTTTCTATTCTGATACTGTGTCTGTAGCCTATTTTCCCAAAGTGTGCCTGTACTGTAAAATTACAAGACCATAGTATTTCTGTACCGTTTATTACATTTTACTAGGCCAACTGAGCAGAAGGAGAAAAAAATGGCACTTCTTTCTTTATGTATATTTCATTGTTGTACTGTATTGTCTGTATGGTTAAACTAAACTAAAATAAATTAAAACAATGGAATGAGTTCAGTCCAATCTTTCACTGAACAGGAGAAAACTAATTTTGAACTTGATACATGTTGGGACTTCTGTTCAGCTGTGCATGACACTGTTTGTATACAGAGGTCAAAGGTCAGATAAAAGTATAACTATTCTTTCAAAAAAAAGACAAACAATATAGTAATAACTATGGCTCACATAGACCGGCCACTTTGTATGCAGAAGAGCATCTCTGAACGTGCAACATGTAGAACCTCGAAGCAGATGGGCAACAGCAGCTGAAGACCACACCGTCAGCTAAGAACAGGTAACTGAGGCTACAATTCACACAGGCTGACCAAAATTGGGCAATAGAAGATTGGAAAAATGTTGCCTGGTCTGATGAGTCTCGATTTGTATTGTATCAAAGGTTCAGCGTGGTAGTGGTGGTGTAATGGTGTGGTGTGCAATTCTTGGAACACTTATATACAGTGAGCAGTAGTTCTATGATGGGCTACAAGAGCAGAAGACTGTACCTGGTGCCACTCCTGTCATCTAACAACAAGAAACTGAGGCTACGATTCACACAGGCTCACCAAAGCTGGACAACAGAAGATTGGAAAAATGTTGCCTGGTCTGATGAGTCTCAGTTTCTGCTGCAACAGTCAGATGGTAGGGTCAGAATTTGATGTAAACAACATGAAAGCATGGAGGCATCCTGCCTTGTATCAGTGGTTCAGACTGCTGCTGGTGGTGTAATGGTGTGGGGGATGTTTTCTTGGCACCCTTAGTACCAGCTGAGCATTGTTTAAATGCCACAGCCTTCCTGAGTATTGTTGCTGACCATGTCCATCCGTTTATGACCACAGTGTACCCATCTTCTGCTTCCAGCAGAATAACTTGCCATATCACAAAGGTCAAATCATCTCAAACTGGTTTCTTGAACATGACAGTAAGTTCACTGCACTCAAACGGCCTCCACGGTCACCAGATCTCAATCTTATAGAGCACCTTTGGGTTGTGGTGGAACGGGAGACTCACATCGTGGATGTGCAGCCAAAAAATTTGCAGCAACTATGTGATGCTATAATGTCAATATGGACCAAAAATATCGAAGGAATGTTTCCAGCCCCTTTTTAAATCTGTGCCACAAAGAATTGAGGCAGCTCTAAAGGCAAAAGCAGGTCCAACCTGGCACTAGCAAGGTGTACCTAATGAGTGTATAATGCTGCTTGTTTAGCATTTCATGACATTATAAAATTGTCACAGTGTAATTTTAATCATGCTTAAGACACTGTTCGGCAATAATAAAGTTCTATCAGCAAATGAAAACACTACCACTGATGCTTCCAATTCAGGACCAGCACTAAGAATCCTCAGCCCAATCAAGCTGGCTATGTTTGTAAAAATGAAAGAAGCAGCTTTTATTCTGGCCCAACCTTGACACTCAAGTACACAAGTGTCAGATCAAAATACAGCCCAGTTAGGCAATATTCTCTTCATACTGTAGTTTCTCATTCAAAAGACACTCTTTAAAGGCTGTGCAACTTTTGCAAAAATGCTGGGATTTTAAGTTAAGATTTTATGTTCACCATTCATATTGATCATGCAAAATGGCTTGATGATCTCATTATAAATATATCTCATTATAAATCTCATCATAAATCTTAAGTTTTAAATATATTCAGTCATTCATTGTCTCATATACTTTTTGAGAGGCATGAGCAGTGAGCATGTATAGCGGTTATATTAACTCAAAGAAGACAGGATTACTTGGACTAGAATAACTGATTGTTTCAGGTCATTCTAGAGTGCATTAATTCCTGCAATAAACAGAACTGCAAAAAACAGCAATTTCTCTCTCTTTACTCATAGCTATGATAGATTTGCTTTTTAAATAGCATCTGCAATTTGCCATCACATAAGAATGTCTAAAAAAGTTACTGGGCACACAGCATAAATGAATGATAACAGTAATGGGTTTGGTTGAAAATGATGGCAGTCAAATGTACAGTCAGCCTGTGATAAACTGTAAAGAACATAAACTTGGACATGGTTTAATGCTCTATTGCTTGTTTTGTGTCACAATCAATTTTCAGATAAATTACTTGTCAATAGCATTAAGAATAAAACACCTGTCAGCTGCTGTCTGGCTCTTGTAAACTGTAACATTGGTATTTTTCTGTTGGATACCTGTAAAGTCCAGGTGACAAGCTCAATAAATCTGCCATTTAACCTTACTGAATCTCCATTTTGTCCCGCAGCAAGATGAAGCTGAGAGTTGAATAACAGTAAGCTTATTCTCTCGCTGCACTCACACCACATCCTATCCTACATGCCAGCTACTGAATTATTCAACTGTTTGTACCTGTGAGGCAAGCAGACCCTGTTAAGGGCTGCCCCGGTATGATCTATAATTAAATATAATGCAACATGAAAGTGCATAAGACATGAGACTAGGGTTTGGACAAGTCACTCAGACTTTCCACCTTGTTATCCATTTTGCGTATGTTCATATGCTGACTGAAGCTGTTTTTATTTTTGAGCAGGCTGTTTATTGTACAAGTTTTCTCAGCATTGTGCAAACTGTACCTCTTTGCTCTCTTTTGCTTGGTTATTCTGTTATCGACGATTTCTGCTGTCAGCAGTTGACATTTAAGGGCAACAAGATCATGTCACATCTGATTAAGCTATTATTGTCTTACACTGTGCAGTTTACAGTGAATAGGGCCCCTGTCTCCTGCAGTATGTTTGTTTTGCTCCCACTGGCAGCTCAATCATAAAGCCTTTTAAAGCTCACACTCAGAAATAATCCTGCTGTGCATTTAGAAATTTTGCCCATAACAAAACCATTCACAGGCTCTCTATATTGACGCTTGGGATATATGAATCCCAGCAGCAATCCATTTTCCTCAGAAAGCGCTCAAGTCTCCTGAAGGAGATGCAAACAATTACTTAAATCTCAACCGCGCAGAAATTGATATTCTTCTTGAAGTTTAAGATAGAGGGTTTCTTTATTTTTAGATTGCATGTTTTAGGCTGTGTGCTGGAAAAAATGTTAGCAAAATCAAGCGGTAGACATTTAGTCTATATGAAAATCTCAGTGACAGTTGAAGGCATTAACCTTGCAATCACACACAAATACACACACACACAGTGCAGTGGGATCCTTGCATCTGTCCAAATGTGAACAGCAATATCTTCACCTTGCAGGCGGCTGTGGGGAGGGAAGGCTTAGTGGCTTGCTCACTTTCTTCCTTCACTGGCTGTGAAGTGGAGTCTGAGGTGTCAGGAGTTTTTTTTTTTTAACCCCTCCTCCTCTCTTTTCTCTCACTCTCCTCTTTCTCCCTCACTGTTTTTTTTTCACAGTGAGTACATCTCTATAGTGGTTGAGTCTGTGCTTTACAGGGAACACTGCGAGTGCCTGATAAGAAGCTGAAAGCGGATATATACATCCTGGAGTGAGCTGCAGATACCCAGTCAGGAAGACAGTAAACAGATCACATACATAATGTTTCTTGGATTTACATGTAGTATATCATAGAGAAATGCTAGCATAGGGTGAAAGTAAAAGGCTGGCCAAGTTTTTGGCACCTACAAACATGGTAAAGGGATACTAAAAAAGGATGTATTTATCAAAAAAAAAAAAAAAAAATCCCTTGCCATGTCTCATTTTGCTCCCAGACAAATTGAA
>VUQI01016664.1:22973-33742 GCA_015106735.1 Paratilapia polleni
ACAATACATGTAAGCTTTAAACTTCCAGTTTATCAGATGTCACTTGCTGAGCAATCCTTTTCTTTCAAAGTAATCTTTAATCTTCCTCTCCTGTCCTCTTTTTCTTACATCTTTCTTCATCTCTGAGAGTAAAATTATCAAACATTAACTGCACAGAACAGTTCAACTGTTTGCTGTTATTTGTTGAGAAGGTTCAAACACTGCACTTGAAATTACCTGCTGCTTCAAAAAGTTACTTTGTTTATGCTTGCTCCTCTTCTGTAGCTAGTACAGTGACTGCAACTTTATTGAGATGTGCACACATGAACACAGGGGAAAAAAGAAGGAAAAAGGATGTGTGCAGACGGGACCATGTGGTGACTAAACTGTCTCTGTAGCATCAGGTAGAAGGAACAACAGGCTGCAGCCCATAAGGAATGAACATACTTGACAGTATTTTGTATTAAAATGGCTGATTGTTTTTAAGTCTCTAAACTTTACAGTAGTACAATACTAAACAGCAACAGTCCTCACATAGGGTCACACAAAATTAAAAATTCTACAATCCCAATTCCAAAGAAGGTGGGATGTTGTGTAAAGTGTAAATAAAAACAGAATGCAATGGTTTGCAACTCTCATAAACTCGTATTTTATTCACAATAGAACATAGAAAACATCAAATGTTTAAACGGAAACATTTTACTCTTTCATGAACACGTCTCAAGATGTGAGAAGGAGGGACCAAAAGGCTGGGAAAGTAAGCGGTACTGAAAAAAAGACAGTTGCAGGAACATTTTGCAACTAATTAGGTTAATTGGTAACAAGTCCGTAACATGAATGGGTATAAAAAAGAGCATCTTAGAGATGCAGCGTTTCTCAGAAATAAAGATGGGCAGAGGTTCACCAATATTCAGAAAACTGCATCTACAAATTGTGGAACAATTTCAAAATAATGTTCCTCAACGTAAAATTGTGAAGACGGAATTGCTCATCATCTACAGTACATAATTATCAAAAGATTCAGAGAATATGGAGAAATCTCACAAGGGACAAGGCCGACAATCAATATTGGATGCCCATGATCTTCGGGTCCTCAGGCAGCACTGCATTAAAAACAGCCATGATTCTGTCATGGAAATCATTGCTTGGGCTCTGGAACACTTCCAGAAATCATTGTCTGTGAGCACAGTTCACCATGCCATCCACAAATGCAGGTTCAAGCTCTATCGTGCAAAGAAGAAGCCATATGTGAACATGATCCAGAAACACAGCTGTCTTCTCTGGGCCAAAGCTCATTTAAAATGGACTGAGGCAAAGTGGAAAACTGTTCTGTGGTCTGACAAATCAAAATTCAAAATTCTTTTTGGAAAACATGGATTCTTAAAATGGTACATTTTCTCATTTTAAACATTTGATATATTTTCTATATCATGTTCTGTTCTGTTGTGAATAAAATAGGAATTTATGAGATTTGCACATCATTGCACTCTGTTTTTATTTATATTTAACATAGCGTCCCAACTTTTCTGAAATTGGGGTTGCAGTCTTAAGGCTTGATCATACTCTGTTGCAGAGACAGATATAGACAGCTGGAGACACGAAGGCTGAGAAGTCATTCCTGATATACTTCTTTGAAGTACACCTGAAGTCTGGTGCCTGAGGTGCATTGTAATGTAAAGTCTCTGCGGATGAGTCCGCAAAGTCACAAAAAATTGGCAGGCACACAGACATCCACACGGACCCTCGCGGTCACTGTCTGATGATGAAATTTACATGACTTGGACCCAGGCAGACCCTAGCGGACTTGCAGACATGGAAAGTATAATCAAGGTGTTATGTTGTGGTGTTCCTTTAAGTACTCCTGTACTTCTTCTGCGTGTTCTGTGTGTCTGTATTTTTGGAAGGGGTATACTACTACTTCTAGTGATTTTTTTTTTTTTTAATGTTTAGACAATTTGTGAGTGTGTATCATCTGAATGATTTTTTAATGCTGTTACAGCATGGTGGTGCTGCTCTTAAAGTGTCAAAGGTGCTGAAAATGTCAGTGATCATCATATCTTGACACAACATTAGCTTTAAGTTTTCAGTTATAATTAGGAATAAGTAAATCATACTTCCAAAAAAAAAAAAACATCCAAAAACGTGAAAATGTTTAAGCTGGATGTAAGTCAAGATGATTTCATCTTCAGCATCCCTTTGATAGTTGCCCAAAGCCTATGTGTGAATACTTGGTTACACATACTGTACACCCATCTTGGCTAATTAGTAGTGGTAGCAAATTTGGATAAGGACAAGCTGCTATCTTGACCTCCACAAAGAAGCCACAGTGAAGAAGGTTGATGAGTTCCCATCACTTTTGCTGAACATCTGTTTTATCCACAAAGAGACAGATTAGCACTCAACCCCACTTCTCCCCTTTCCTCCAAATTTAGCAGCAGAAGCTAGTGTCTAGCTCGCTTGCTTCTTTCCTGTGTGATGATGCTATCAAGGTTTCGACTGCCTTTTTGGCAGCTGTGAGCTGCATAGAGCACTCACACACACACACACACACACACACACACACACACACACAAAAACACAAACAGACAGTGAACAAGGAGGTGGAAGCGGTAAGAAACCGTTGAGGCCGTGGTTTTGAAGGTAGGGCTATGTGGCTGATGATGTGAAACATTCGTTACAGTAGGGTAGAGGAGGTGCAGCCATGGCATAGGAAGACACTATAAAAAAGACCAAAGAATTTATTGGAGATAGAGTGAAAGACAAGAAAAGAAGAGTAAATAAGGGAAAGGAAAACCTACATTTACCACATGTTTTACTTTGTGGCTTTTAGAAAGAAGAAGAAGTAAAGGACAGAATTTTTATCTCGTGATTGTAACAGGTGAAGGGTGACAAATACAAGTAGATTTGCAAGTTGAAGACTTCACTTTTAAGAAACATAAAAACTTAATTCAGTTTTGTACCAAAACTGTTATGGTGTATGTTACTGCCACAATGTGTGTACTATAGGCTGTTAGCCAGTTATAGGTTAACATTTTCACATTTGTCCAATTTTTGTCACGATGAACTTACTGCCGTGTAATTTCAGATACAAATACTCAAACACGCTCTGCAGTAACACCCATTCCTTATCATGTGACTTTCCCACCCTCCATACACCTGTTTCCATTTCCCAAGAAGCTCACTATTGTGTGCGGCATACTAGCCCACTCTCATTTACTTGTTACCGGTTTCTCTATTGTGTTTCTGCAATGATGTTACAGTCATTTATGTCTAGCCCTAACCCTGAACACTGCCTGCTATGATGATGATTTGCTTCACTCTGCTGTCTACCAGATTTTGATGGTTGCTTTTATTTTTCACCAAAGAGTAAAGTTTTTTATCTGAATAATTAAATAGTCAATTTTAATTGCATGATGTCAGACTTGTTCTTTTGGTTTCTGAGCCTTCAACTGAACACAGGAAAAAATTACATACAAATTGTATGTAAAGTTGTTCAATCGCAGTCATTATTGATTAATACTGATGAACAGAAAAGTTAGATGTCATATCAAAGTTACACTGACAAACGTGCCTTACCGTAAATGATGAAAAATTCACAACATTTTAAAGTTTCTGTCTTAAACCTGACTGACATAGACACAGTTTGCACAATTAAGCTCCATGTTAAGTTAATGCACTAATAATACTGAGGAAAAAACAGCTGCTTATACTGCTGTGGATATATGTACAAGAAGACACATGCTGTTGGATTGTCTGCACAGACCTTTAGAGACACTGGTAGATGACAAAATAAATATGCATACATGCAAAAAATAAAAATAAAATAGGCTAAACCTATAGACATTTAGTTTTATTTCTGGCATTTGTCCTGCACCCAGTAGCTGCAGTTTGCTTTACACTGCTTTACTTAAATTGCTTTACTCACCACAAGATTTTCATATGTCTTGCAAATTTTATGGAAACTGAAGCATCAGGACTACTACGCAGTTGGCATTGTTGGTGTTAATTTTGCATACTTACCAAGATGGTAGACTTAGACACCAGTCCATTATTGCCGTGTTTGAAATAAATATTTCTGAAAACATACAATTCTGTAACTCATATGAATAAATTTCTGTTGCATTAAATCTGTTGATAAGGATATTACTTAAAATGAAATGTGCCAAAATTAAAAAAAAAATTTAAGGCTTAATATTTTGGCCACCTATGTGGCCAATCACTCATTTTCACTGACTAAAAGAATCACACAAATAGCAAGTGAGAAAAAAGGCCATGGGATGTACCTGAAATGATCACTCAATTTTACATCTAAATCAGTACAGACTTTTTTCTGAACAATTGAATCTAGCAATGCTGTGGACAAAATGTCTGAAAGCAGTGTGAAGATATCACTGTCAGATAAAACATCTTGAGCGTTTCTACTTCATTATTAAAAAAAAAAATAAAAAATCACATCAACAACTGACAGGCCAAAGCAGAAAATATAAAACATGTAATGCAAACAAGGCATTATATGAAAGCAAAGTTTTTTTTTTTTGTTTTTTTTTTAATAATTGTAGTTTGGGCATCACTGTCATTTTGTCAAGCAAAATCTTATATCATCTACAACTTTAAAGGGAATTTGCTTTCATCTCTTTTTCTGTCACTTTTCATTTTATGTTTGACAACCACTTACAACTTATTTGTACAACTTTGGTGCCTTTGCTTTGCTTTCTGTGTCTCATCAGCCCCTGATGTATAGAGCTTGGGAATCGCAATGCATTCTGGGTAGTCGCCGCCATGTTGTTATTCACGCAAAACCAAAGACTGATGCAGACGGTAATAAGGAGGAAAACACACTAACAAATGCTGAAAAAAACACCCAAATGACCCCTGAGAAGATCAGCAGCACAATACGATACAGAGAGAAGCTGAACAATTGGGCAAAGCATAGGAGGGGTTGATCCATATGAACACAAAGAATTGTCACCTTATTTTTAGGAGCTACCGATACTCAAGTTCCTTGACAGCTTCTCAAAACCCATTTGTGGTGAGCACCTACACAAGAAACAAGTTAAGAATTATATGACTTCAAGCTCGCATTCGGGCCTGTGGGACTCAGTCAGGCACTCTCAGCCACTGAGCCATGGCTCTGTGATACATGCAAACATTTTTTTCATCTCTTGCCCTGCAAAGACACTTTGTATATAGTTTATTTTACGTAATATTTAATACTTTTTTTTTTTTTGCCTTTTTGCAATTTTGTATTTCAATTTATATTTTCACATCTCATTGCACTGCATACACACCTATAAAGCATAAAGACTTACTATAATTATATCCTTACATGTTATGCCTTGTAGTTGCACTAAACTGTACTGTGAATCTTAAAAATAAAAGTCCTTCAGAAGTGAAGTAGTTTTACATCATTTATTATGGCACAATGTTTCATTACAACACTTCATGTTCTAGTGCAGCAGCAGGTGTAGGAGCCTGTAGTCTCTTTGCTCTCCGTTGATACCAGTGAGAGGTAGCCACGACTTGTGTGTAGGTAGGTGTAACAGTGGTACTCAGTCAGGCTCACACTGTCGCATGTCAGAAGCTGGTTTGCCTAAAAAAAAGCATAAAGATTTTTTTTTTGCGTTAGCTATGTTGCAGCAGGCCTGCAGCCTGTAACCATGTAACAGTTAGATGTGTTTAAGTGTAACGATAGCACCCAGTAAGATCTGCTTCCCCCCCCCAAAAACAAAAGCATAACAATTTTCTTTGACTCAAGCTATGCTGCCATGTAATTACAGCCAAGATAACTGCCACATCTAAGCTGTGTAACGTAGCAGTCTTACAACATGTAACTACAACAGTTAAATATGCTATAATTTTAACTTACCAGTATGACAGTGCCGTGATCACACAAACATATTTTCCGAAATATTGTTGAAAGTGATTTTTTTTCTTTCTTCCAGCTGCTACCCACGCCATGCATTGTTGGCTCCGTGACCTCAGCTACTTTTTGCTGCTTACAAGCTTTAAAGCACAAAAATCTTACTCCATTCCGTAAAGGTCTTCCATCCCAGTCATATGTACGGTTGTGTCATTTTACAACACAGTAGTTTACCATTCTGATGAGTTTCTAACATCCACAATTTAACTTTAAACCCCAAACGCAGCCTTTATCTCTCTCTATTCCATTATCAACTCTGACTTGCGTGAACAACAGTCCCATAATGCACTGCATTGGTGACTTCATGATCCAGAGCTCTATATACAGGCCTATGTCCTTGTCAATTCATCACTTTACCTTCTACCTTTCGTCCTGTGAGCGTTTGTGAGCGAGTCCTCTACTACCAAGTGGGATCAGAGACAGTGAAGTAACTTCAATTCCAGAAACTCATGGGTTTTCAGTATCACAATGATGGTTCACTTCCTAATGAGGTACATAGTCACGATAAGCTGCATAGGCAGAAAAGAGAGCAGCATGTACAAAAGTGACCAATTAGTTCTCTGGATTGTTAGCATTCCACAAGATCCCATGGACCCTGCAGCACAGAGAGTAAGAGGATCTGTAGTATAGTTCCTATAATTCTAAAACATGGCACCTAAGCTTTGTACTTGTTAAACATATATAAAAATTTCAAGTAAGCCTACTTACCAATTTGAATTATGTTTATATTTTTTTCTTTACTTGCTCTCATGTCAGTTACCACTGCAAGTGTTGCAGTTGACAGAATAAGGCTAATGTTGACTTACACACAATAAAAATAACGGAATATTCAGGTGTCATTATAGCTATACCAACAAATAAATGAACTTGTGCATTTTTTTTTGCCAACTTTCCGTCCTTTTCATCCTTCTTAAATTGCCTTAATTTATACAGCACTCTTTGAGTCGTACATGGGATTTGTACTTCAAATTCGTTAAATGTACACCACAGGTACGTCATAACTGCAAACCCTTCTGAAATTCTACACTGTAACCTATGCCATAACCTGACGTGCACCTCCCACAACAATTGTGACTGGACTGTTCAGTACCGTCGATTTCTCCTATGTATTTCCACCTACTTTTTTGCCACAGTTTTTGAATGGATCAGTGAGAGAATGATTGTAATCAACTCAGTATAAGAAATAATAATCATAGCCTCAATATAAGGACTCATGGATGTCAGCAAATTCCTGGAGGGAGATTGCCTAAATTATCAGAATGGACGTGAGGGAAAGTACAAAGAAGTAGACATACGTGTACATGAGTTCTTACAGCACTTTTTAATGCTATTCTACGATACTTAATATTATACTTTTCCTTTCACATACCCTGATGCTTTAGGGAAAGAAATCCTGAGTATGTTGAACATGGACCCTGATGTCTCGCAATTGTTTCCTGTGTTTTGGTTCACCACATTACTTTGCATTTCTTTGTTACCTGCTGTTTTTACCTTGATTTAACAGACACTTTTTGATCTCCTGCTAGCCTCTGCTTACCACCCATACATATTATGAAGGTTTAGGCATTTGTTTTTGCAACCAGCCTCCTTGTATCTGCATTTGTGAGAGATACACACAAGATATCGTTTAGCATTGGTGCCTTGGCATATCAGCTGTGGCAATATAAGTTGAAGATATTGGTAATTTTTTAAAGAGCGGTAAAGTCTAAATTAGGATAATGGAGGAATGATGATAGAGTAAGTATGCGGCTCTTCTGTTTTCTTTTGACTTGATTTTTACTTTCACCGTCACTTGCTGCTTTATTAGGTTTAGGCACTTAAAACTACTTAGGTTTAGGAACAGTTTGTGGCTTGGGTTAAAATATACTTTAAAAAAAAATGAACCCTGCGCACTGAAAAATTACACTTACCACTAACAGCTTTGAGAGAATGGCAGTATCTGATGTGTTGGAAATAAGACAGGGCTCACACTGAACATTAAATCATGTCCATCCTTCAATCTGTCATCCATTTCCACAACTGTTGAAATACTTCTACTTCAAAATTGGCAGGTGTATTGCTGAGAAACAGAGTAAGCACAGTACTGCATTTAACATCATTCACAGGTTGGAGGGCTCATCTTTTGGGACTTCTCTCTTTGATATTAAATATAACTTTATATAGATGATCTCACCAGATCAGATAGCATAGTTAGTTTAAAAAAAAAAAAATGACACTGAACCTGCCAACATGTCTGTGACAGTGGGCACTGTACTGCCTATGTACAATAAAATACTGTGTGAGAACAGCTGTCTTTTTTGGTGGCTATTGCTTTGTGGAATAAAGCTCTTCAAATGCGTCATACAGAGCCGTGACCTCAATAGAGAAATTTGCAATCCTTCCTCCTCCGCTAAGCGCTCTGTCTTCTCAGGTGCTTGAATCCCCTTAGTTTTACTCCAGAGGGGATTTGAACAGCATGAATATGGATATGATGATGATGAACCTGATGATGAAGGTAGTTTGGTCTTCCTTCAGATAAGTGCTAATCGCATTTGGAGACTGTAGCGGCACAGCTAGGTGTAAACTTGGCCAGCAGCATTATCCGGGTGGGGAGTGTATAAGTGAAGGTGCTTTTTTGGTGTATGCATGTGTGTCGATGTGAATCACTCAGTGCAGCCTTGAAACATTCACCCTGAAAGGAGGAATATCTTTGTGGGGGTGGTGGGGTGGAGGATGTTATCTGAGCACACATAATCCCAAAGTATAGGCATTGATGCCTTGGCTCCTCCCTCTTTGCTCCTTTCTTCCTCTCTTCCTTCTTTTCTTCTTCCTCCTCCTACTCGTCCTCCTCCCTTCAACCCAGAGTTTTTTCACTGAATATTACTTGGTGCTAACGAGGCAGCTGGATGAAGGGATATAATTAGCCCAGATATCCTTATTCATATTCAAATTTTCACATCTAATCTCACCAAGGATTTCTAACAAGGCTTGCCCATTTCTATCATAAGATTCGATAGGTCACATTCCAGATGCAGAGTAAACCACATCCCAATCAGTATGTTTATTCAAGACTGTCCTGCCATTAAAAAAAACCCACCAAGGTCATTTGTGCAAGTGGCTTACATGGCTCAGAGTTGTATTTCTCAATGACAGCGCCCTTTATTGAGCATAGTAATTATAATGGGAGCAAAGGAAGAAATGAGGTGACATAGTTAATCCATAGGGCAGAGACTGGGGTGGATAGATGGGCTGAGAAAACATTTAGCTAGGGAGTCAGCAACTGGGTTTGAAACAGATTCTTAAATTTTTCGATTTATGATATATTTGCAACCACTTTTTTATTTTATATTTTTATTTTTTAACATAAAAAAAATCCATCCTCCATCATGATTCAGATAACAGAGAAATTATCTTGTGCTGATATATTTTGCAAATTATATATATATATATATATATATATATATATGCACAATATATACACAATCTATTTAAAAAATAAACTTATTAAAAAAAACAAAAGTGACCCTACTCACCTCAGGGTGTGTGGTGCATTCATGGTGTATGGCCTATATGCTCGCTCAAGCATAAGTCAATGGAGTGTCTGCCTCCCTGGCATGGCAGCTCAGAGTTTGTCATTTATCTCAGATGGCTTTTTTATAATGTGCTGGAAGAAAAGTGTTTTTGGACTAATGATTATGCAGTAGCACTGTATTACATGCATTTGTGTTAACTGTTCTGTTATGCAACAGAGGTCATTGGCCTAAATCGCACCATAGTCATTGCAGTTATGTGGCATGCTCAATAAACATTGAGACTGGGAATAAAGCTCTTCAGGTCAGATTGTTTTATATATTTATTTTTATTATTTATTTTTTGAAACTATATTATGGAACGACGTAGACAGAAGCCACCTTGTGCCATGGCTGATGCCAGTTTAAATCCCATTTGCTCACAGATTGACAGCAATGACATTTTATGGTCAGGAGGCATTCGTTCTGAGTGCTTTGTCTCAAGCTTGACCTATCACAGTTTTTCTTGATCTTTTATGCTATCTGTGGGTTTGGACTTTAGGTATTCTTCTTTATGTCAATTTTCTGAGTGTCCATCACCCAGGTTAGAAAAGATAAAGGCAGGAAGTAGTTGGTGTGGTCTTCAACTTGATGGGTATAACAGGACACACAACTTTTGTTGCTTAGCTTTTTTGGCCTACTCAGCTTCTAAAACCATGAATATACTTTTCATTTAGGTAGTCAGTCATTATGCATTTTTAAAAAATGGTAATTCACACATTGAGATTTAACCCAAAAGTTTACATAATTTGTGAAATGATTTGCACAATTAAATCTCTAATCTACTAGTAAGTACCTGTCCTTTATCAGTATTCAATTCAATTTTATTTATATAGTGCCAATTCACAACAATAGTCGCCTCAAGGGGCTTTGTATTTTAGGGTAAAGACCCTACAATATTAGACAGAAAACCCCAACAGTCAGACGACCCCCTATGAGCAAGCACTTGGCAGCAGTGGGAAGGAAAAACTCCCTTTTAACAGGAAGAAACCTCCGGCAGAACCAGGCTCAGGGAGGGGCAGCCATCTGCCGCGACCGATTGTGGGTGAGGGGAAACAGAAGAGAGCAGAGGGAGACAGGACAAAAAAGGCACACCTATGGGAGAGAGACAGGGTTAAATAGTAACTAATGATTAAATGCAAGTGGTGTATAAACACATGGAGAGTGAAAGGAAGTGAGGAAGAGGAAGTGCTCAGTGCATCATGGGAAGCCCCCAGCAGCCTAGGCCTATTGCAGCTTAACTAAGGGATGGTTCAGGGTCACCTGATCCAGCCCTAACTATAAACTCTATCAAAAAGGAAAGTTTTAAGCTTAATCTTAAA
>VUQI01016675.1:2462-13874 GCA_015106735.1 Paratilapia polleni
AAAATTCAAGAGCCTT
The DNA here is from genome assembly GCA_015106735.1 of Paratilapia polleni. Classification (NCBI taxonomy): domain Eukaryota; kingdom Metazoa; phylum Chordata; class Actinopteri; order Cichliformes; family Cichlidae; genus Paratilapia; species Paratilapia polleni. The sequence continues at coordinate 2,479 of VUQI01016675.1, forward strand.
AGGCATATAGCATTTAATAAATACCTTAGAAGCAAACGGACATGTCGCACTTACTTAACACACCCAAACCAATGAATCCTGCAGTTCTCCCTTCTTCTGGAATTCAGAAGCACACACTCACAGTTTATAGATCTCTTCCTAACTTTGCCCATAAAGGTCTACTTAGTATTTAAACACTAGAACATTATGTCACTTGTTCATTACCTGATATAAAGGAGCTTTGCATTGCTTGATAATTTGAGAGTACTTAAAAATAACAGCTGCAGTAGAAGAAGCTGTATTTGGTTTCGGTCTGGAAGCACTGGTCTCAACTAGTTCTGAGTATATTGCTCCGCATTGCTGTCAACAGGGGGAGCTACAGCTCTATTATTGTGGTTTGTGGTTGGGTTGAACTAGCAAAGTCCACAAATCTTTGTATGTTGTGTAATCTGTTTCTGAAACTTTATAAAGCGAAGAATTGCTGCTAAAGTTCTTTCGACAAAAGTATTTATTTCTAATCACTCATATGACCTAAAGTTTTTGCTCAGTCATCCAGTTTTAATAACAAAAGGAAAGCGCTTGTTCCCTCCATTACTGTGTGAACAACAACAAAACAGTCGGTCCAAGATACCTTTGTGTTATTCATTTCAGTAAGAGCTACAGGCTCCATTTTAGTATGAGCTACCAAGTCATTGTTTTGGTGACTCAGGCTGTACATAGTTGCCCTGTAATCTATAATCTGTAATCTGTTGATGTCAATTCACCAAAATGAATCATACTTTTCAGAACACTGTTTTGAATAATACAAGCACTGTTTGAGTCATGCCTGATAAACCACAGGTCACTCTGCACCTGTCCTTCGTATGTAAAGGGTACATACTGCTTCTACTGTGGAAATCCCCAAAAGAGTCATGATAGTTATTTTGTTTTCGTCTCACTTTAACCTCAATCTGCTAATCCCGCCTCGGTTCGCATGTTTTTCTCACTCAGAGCCATGTGCTACATTGTGGTAAGGCATATGTTTTGATAATAAAATATGAAAGCGGGGTTTAAATGTCTGAAAAGAATCATTTTCAAAATGAGAACAGGCACTGAAGCCCTCTTTCATGACAGTACACTCTAATACTGCTTTTGCTGTTATTGTGGGGAATTCTCTTCATACTTCCCTTTATGTATGGCAGTAAGTGCTTGCTGGGATATGCCATGGGAAGTCCCTCCCTTGATATGAGCCACCCACTTTTTTTGTCTTTCAGGAACTTTCATGGCCTCGTTCTTCTGTTGCAGAAAGAAAGTTGTTTTTTCCCCCCCTTCCTTTTATCAATACTGATCCCCATCTATTACCATATAATGTTGCAACAATGGCCCAAGTGACTCACAGCTGATAACTGCTGCTGGGATGCCAACTGGTGAGCACTCCTCACCTTTGTACCCAACTGTAATATTCTAAAATATGTCTCCATAGGATAAGTTTTAAATGCTGACAAACACTACGTTATTACTCACTTAAAGTGTCTTTATAACTGCATATATGCTCCTATATTTGTGCATGTGTGTGACTGTTTTAAATATTTTAGAAATGCTACATAGAGTGACTTAAAGTTACTGTTTATGTTCACAAGGACACTCATGACAGCGCTGTTTAAAATTTGTGACATACATATATCAGTATCTACACATAATCTCCAATATCATTGTTTGATCCACTGTCTGCACTCAGCAGGGAAACTCCATTGTTGTTTAGTGCTGATATCACCCGAATACATTGACTTGCTGATTCCTAGGTTTAAGAAGACAGTTAGTCACGTATTTCTACACACTTCCTTGATTCATTATTTCCAAGATCATTTCTCATTTGTTACAAGTGTCTCTTTTGAAAGCAGAAACCTTTTTAAATGCATACTGTTGAGTTTCTCTTTGTGTAATCATCTCACAGAGTTAGAGCAAATGTATACTATAGGTCAGATGATTGCAACAGCTTTAAAGCTACTTAAGGGCAAACAAGGATGGGGAAGTCTAAGGGCATAAACTGACACGTTTTTTTTTTCCTTTGCCACTGGGATGCACTCACAAACTACTTGAAAACGAACAGTTGTCCAAATGTATAATTGTTGGGGCCCTTGTAGAGCTCATTACAAAAGAGGATATCACTGCATGCTGTCACATTATGGAAACACAATCACAAAGATGTTTTAGATAGCCCAAATGGAGACCTAGAAGAAACTGCCTACATTTCTGCCACCTACAGAAAGGCAAAGATGAACGATAACCCTCCCAGTCAGGGCCACGGTGTTTAGCAAAATTGTCCTTTACATTAGCTTACATCTTAGCTTTTCTGCTTAAGTCAGGGCATTGCCCTGTTCTTACATTAAGCGTCAGCTGAAGATGAGTACATTCAAATGTATTTTTGTTGAATCAGAAGCAGTGTAAATTGAAATCTGGTCCAATATGCAGTATAAGCAGGAGGAGTGGACTGAAACTAAGCCTCTGACACCTACACTGACAGTGGGTTTTGCAGTGAAAATTCATGAATGAGAGGGAGTTGTAATTCTAAGAATGTCTAGCAAGCAAACCTTTTGCAAAAAAATTACATGGTGGATTGGAGCTTTTGAGTTTCTTCTTTATTCCCTTTTTGTTTTTTTGTTTGTTTTTTGTTGTTTTTGAGGGATTTAAGGATGAAGTTGACACTAAACTGACCTTGAAAACAGGATTTAATGAACAAGGGAGGAAAACGCTCAAGAAAACATTTCTATTCATAGATTCCTATGAATCATAGGAAAAGACCCACCTACAGTATGTGAGGCACACTAACAGTATCATGTATTGTATTATTACTTTATCATAAAGTAATAATACTTTATAAATGGTCATAAAGAATGAAACAGCATAGGGAGTCCACTGAGTTAAATTTATTAAAAGAAAAAACACATAAAAAGTCTATTTCCTTTTTCTTTTTTTCAGGTAAAGTGCCATTCATAGTGTTTAGGCTCAACATTAAACAATGAAATCAAAAGCTGAATGCAGAATATTAAGGGGAAATTAAAGTCCTTTGAGCAAAGTATCAGCAACTGGATTATGAAATCAAAAACATCATAAATACCCATATACTCCTATTAATCCCCCTCCTCCTCTTCCTTCTTCTTCTTCTTTCGGCTGCTCCCTTTAGAGTTCGCCACAGTGGATCATCTGCTTCCATCTCACCCTATCTCTAGCATCCTCTTCTGTCACACCAACCCTCTGCATGTCCTTCTTCACTACATCCATGAATCTTCTCTGTGGTCTTCCTCTTTTCCTCCTGCCTGGCAGCTCCATCTTCAACATTCTTTGCCCAATATATCCACTGTCCCTCCTCTGCACATGTCCAAACCATCTCAGCCTTGCCTCTCTAACTTTGTCTCCAAACTACTCAACCTGAGCTGTCCCTCTGATGTACTCATTTCTAATGCTGTCCATTCTGGTCACATGCCTGACCTCATCTGTCAACCTGTCCATCACCACTGCTTATAAGAAGGTTGCTCAGGGCCGATCCCTGATGTAATCCCACCCCCACCTTGAACCCATGTGTCACTCGTACCGCACACCTCACCACTGTCTCGCTGTCCTCATACATGTCCTCCACCACCTTCACATACTTCTTTGCCACTCCTGACTTCCTCATGCAGTACCACAGTTCCTCTCTTGGCAGCCTATCATCTGCTTTCTCTAGATCCACAAAGACGCAGTACAACTCCTATTGACCTTCTCTGTACTTCTCCAGCAGGTCCCATATACTGCATGGTGGTAAAGTGTTAAGGAATGTCACCTTACAGCAAGAATATTGTGGGCTTTAATCTGCTGTTTTTCTGAGGAGTTTGCAGAGGAGCTGAGAAGAAAGAGGTGTCCTTTCACTTAAAAGAAGAACAAAAAAAACAAAACAAATGGAGATGTAAAACAATGTCTTTTTCTAGACATTTTTTTCAGTAACCTAAAAAGATGACTTTTCACCTTTCACTTTTTAACCCTCTGAGTCATCGGTGACAACCCCAACCCTGCACTAACCCTAACTCTAACCTTAGACAATCAGAATATGACATTTTTAAGTCCTGGCAATTAGGGAACAAAGAAAATCATTCTAACTGGCATGCATCAAAAAACTATTCACATTTTTTCAAAAAAGTAAGTTCTGGCTTTCTCCAAATTACAGAGTTACGTTTACCGTTATCACCTATGAAAACTTAGACCTCAGAGGGTTAACCAAATCTTAAAGTTTAGATGTCTGGCAAAGTTCTATTTAAGGTCTTTTCAGCATCTTCTCAGCAATTTTTTCCTGGGTGGGTCTATTCCTGTCTGACATCTAATTAATTAAAGTAAATTAATCTGCATAAATCCTTATGTAGATTAATTTACTGCAACATGTTGCACACTAACTTTAGGAGACAGTAAAGGGTTCCTTTAGATTTCATGAAATGAAATTAAATAAAGAAAGAAATGTCATTGATGAATGGAAACCACTCTGAGCTAATGCTTCTCTTCATTGGCTACCAATTAAATCCAGAATTGAATTTAAAATCCTTCTCCTCACATACGAAGTCTTGAAAAATCAGGCCCCATCATATCTTAAAGACCTCATAGTACCATATTATCCCAATAGAGCACTTGGCTCTCAGACTGCAGGCTTACTTGTGGTTCCTAGGGTATTTAAAAGTAGAATGGGAGGCAGAGCCTTCAGCTTTCAGGCCCCTCTCCTGTGGAACCAGCTCCCAGTTTGGATTCAGGAGACAGACACCCTCTCTACTTTTAAGATTAGGCTTAAAACTTTCCTTTTTGATAGAGTTTATAGTTAGTAAACTCTGTCTCTCTTCCATAGTGTGTCTTTTGTCCTGTCTCCCTCTGCTCTCTTCTGTTTCCCCTCACCCCCAACCGGTCGCAGCAGATGGTTGCCCCTCCCTGAGCCTGGTTCTGCCAGAGGTTTCTTCCTGTTAAAAGGGAGTTTTTCCTTCCCACTGTTGCCAAGTGCTTGCTCATAGGGGGTCGTCTGACTGTTGGGGTTTTCTGTCTAATATTGTAGGGTCTTTACCCTAAAATACAAAGTGCCTTGAGGTCACTGTTGTGATTTGGCTCTATAAAAATTGAAATTGAATTGAATTAATGGTGTTTTGAATGCGAAAAACACGAGTCGCAATGTGCTCTTTGAATTTGAGAGACAAAGGAATGAACAACAAATAATGCAGTTACACAGCATTAGAAGTGAAATGTTCATGACTGAAAGCTGCCCTTTGCAAGATGGAGATTTTGACCTGAATATAAAATAACACAAGCAGGCCAAGGCAGTCTTAAGTTAAAAACAAAATCATTCTCCTTTTAAATGCCTTTGAAAAGATAAAGTACCAAAGCACATACATTTCACAATTGTGTATGCCTTCATCCTCTGGAGGTTTCATGAATTTATCAGCTTTAGGAATGAACCTCTCTTGGCCTTGAGTCCTTGAAACCTGCAAATTACTTACAAAAACACACTTACTGCCAACATTCCAAACTAGTGTCTACTGTAGGATACCAGTGGTGGATTTCCATGCTTGTCGAAGTTCACTGGTGTTAATAAATAAGTATGTTAGCATGAGTTGAGCTAGAGAGAAATACATTTAGAGTGAGTCAGACATGACTGTTGATAGAGAATCTTTTTACATTTTCATTTCAACTTTCTGCTGATAATCCCTGATTATTAATTACTTTAATTTAACATTTTTCCACTAAAAGAAACTTGAAAACCCGAAACATTGGCTTCCATTGTGGAGCATGGAACAGTATAACCTGAAAGATGAACCTTGGCAATATCTGATTGTCTGTCTGCACTTGCACTTGCACCAACTGTCAGTTTGACCAGCGGTAGCTTCAGGTTTAAACGAGACATGAGGCTGAAATAAAATTCAGCCATGAACTTGTGGTGTAGGTGTGCCAGCGCACACCTGCACCTCTAACACCAACTGGCTTCCTTCCTGGCATCTTTCATTCTTTTGTTCCACATCCTACTGAGGAGACAACCAGGAAAAGGTGTGTATTGCTAATATGTATATTAACACAACACAGAATTTAGGTTTACAAGACAAATTATTTTAAGTTGTGAACAGTTATAATTAAGGTTTTCTTTTTGACACAGGTAGGATGGCCAGTCCCCCTCTGCTCCTTCACCTTCCATAAACTGTCACTTAAATAATCCTCAATTAAATTCAATAAAGAAACAATAAATGCCTGTGCCTTTTCATTTAGCTTCCGGTATCAATCATTCATGAACTGGTAAAAATATAGGTTAAGGTAATGGAACCCCTGGTCCCCATTACACTCATAACTGGATCATGTAACAAATAGAAATACAGCCCTAAACTGTAGGTAAAGACTGGACTAATTACTTGCTAAAACACATCAGTTGCTAGGATCACCAGTCAGATTTGAGGGGAAAAAAATGTAAAAGATTGTGGATTTTCCCCCAAAGAAAGGGTTAATTTCCCCACAAGTTTATGGCAAATTTATGTAATGGATACAGAGAGCCAGGAACACAATAAGTACAGTGGATATAAAAAGTGTACGCACCCCCGTTCAAATACCAGGTTTTTGTGATGTTAAAAATGAGACCACAGTAAATCATTTCAAAACTTTCCCACCTTTAATGTGACCTATAACCTGTACAATTCAACTGAAAAACAAATAAATCTGTTCGGTGAAAAAATATAAATAATAAAAAACGTACAATAAGCTGGTTGCATAAGTGTGCACACCCTTAAACTAATACCTTGTTGAAGCACCTTTTGATTTAATCACAGCATTCAGTCTTTTTATCCACTGTAAATAAAAAAAAGCAAAAACAAACCCCCCCCCCCAAAAAAAATGAAAACCAGAACAAAAACAAAATAAAAACAGGAAGAAGACAGGAACACAGTGCAGCAGATAGCTTCACATTCCAGGGAAATCATTCACATGTGGATACAAGTACCAAAACTGGTACATATATTCTTTTACGATTATTTTTTACATTGCATTACATATTAAATTTTTAAGATGTCTGTCAACAGAGGCAAGAATTATTATTATTATTTTTTTTTTCCAGATAACGTAAACTAGACTTGCCTTTTTGAATGACCTTAGTGTCAAATCATACACATTCAACCATGAAGTTAACTTTGGAAGTCTGAAATTACTCAGTTGTTTTTTGAATCATTTGCAAACAGGGGTGTGGGGCGTAGTAATACTACTTGTTGCAGTCACATCTCCTGGATGGACCCCTTACACTTCTCACTAGTTCACCAGTTCTCACCTATGACCCTCAAAGGTCTTGTTGTTTATGGCAGCCCAGGATTCAGAGCAGGTTGTCTACTATTCAGAAGGTCTGTGATTTGATCCCCAGCTCTTTCAGTCTTATGTTGAAGTGTCCTGGGGCAAAATACTGAACCCCAAGTACTCTCTGATGCATCCATCTGGGTTTGTGCGTGTGTGAGCGTTAAAAATGTGTCTGTGGATGCAGCTTCCAGTATAAATGGTTTGAGTACTAGGTGAGAGTAAAAAGGCACTATATAATTTACAGTCCATTTACCATGGACTAAACTAGAAGAGGGTAGAACACAGAACACTAACTAACCTTACAAACTTGATTATGTAGTTAGATTAGTTACAGGAGTTAGCCAATATAACAAATAGCTTGGCAGCACAGTGGTGCATTATAAGGTTCTAGGTTTGAACCTGTCCAAAGATATGCTTGTCAGATTAATTATTGATTCTAAAGTGTGTTGTAATGACAGTAAATGGTTATCTGTTTCTCTGTGTTAGCCTATTTAAAAAATTCATGACAGGGTGTGCCAGCACAAGAGCTGAGTCGAGGGCAAAGGAGCCTTCATGCATCGAATATATGAAATTCATAGAATCGCATCAAACGTTAAATGTCTGAACCTAGTTGTATGTGTCATAGTGCTATCAAAGGGGTAAAAGGGTAATCAACCTGCACAGCACTGTGCACCTACAAATGTCACTGGACCGTTGGAGCAAAATGTAACGTGTCATTACAATTATTTTGTTTTGCTTGAAACAAAGAAGCTCTACAGAAGAAGTTATACATTTTTCTTACTTGCAGTCAAAAGCAAATAAATCTCTTTTTCTGTTTTTTTTCTTTTTTTTCCATCGTGCCACAGTGAAGCTGCCATAACAAAAATCAACAACCTCAATAACTGTATGTCTCCTCTATTCAAGCTCTTTATTTACAGCTTTTCTGCCACACTTGAACTTTAATGGAGAGACAAAAGCTCAAAATATAATTTTATCTCACTGCTGAGCAGATGAATAAAATAACCCCCAATTTGCTTCATGTTTAGCATTTTAGCCCTGAATCTGGCTGTGTAAGTCACCCCCACAAATAAACACTTTGCCGGAAGCCTGCCTGAACTGCTCTGACTGCTGTTCGCCACCTTTAAGATTCATTTATGTGAAACATGTACACCACTGAATCATTTCTCATTTGACTCATCTGGGCCTTATCTGCAGTTTTTAGCTGGTAATCGTGTTTCATGCTAATTAGGACCTGATTGGACGAGCAGAGACGACTCTAATTGCTTGTTATCCCCCGTTTTGTGAAGCTGTCATCTTAGGTGAGAGGTGGCTGTGTGCTGATGGGGCTCATGCACGCACACGTATTCAAAAACACACACAGAGGCTTTCTGTGGATGATCATTACACTCTCTGATATTACAAAAAGCGATGACAGGCAGTCATGCTGTTACACACTGCTGAGCTATATTTTTAGTCTTGTTTGCACCATGAAATGCTGCAGTTAAAGACACAGTTCACTCTTTAGCAGACACGTTCACCATGCACTGCTCTGCAAAGTGCTTCCATCTCATAATTATGACCAAGATTATTCTTCCATCACTGTTGTGCTCCTCGCTGCCCACACTGCTTTCCACATCGATTTTCTCTCCGTCCAGCTGAAGGCAACGTCCTCTCTTCTTATTGGCATTGAAGCTTCGTTCATTCAGCACATTATAAGGTTGATATTTCTATTAACACTTGGCCCCAAAAGGATCAAACATCATTGCATCATTGCTGCATTCTGAAAGGAGGGTGCAGTTCAGTGGAAGCTGAGGGTTAAATGAGGAGTTAGTGGTTGTTAAAGACTCGTCTTATTTGTAAATTATGCTTTTCATCAATCAAAGATGCACTTCCACCTGCAAACTGGGAGGCTGCATTGATGATTATTAGTGGTTGGGTGCATGGCATGACTGCAAGGCAGTGAAGATGAAAAACATCTGTGAAAAGCTACATTTAAAGATGCAAAAAAGGTCAAGATATTTTTATACCAATCCAGCTATACACAGCAAAAAGCTAGCAAAAATAATATTGCTCCATAGCAGGCAAAAACAGGGTACATTAAACTGTCATGTTAATATGTTAGTGTGGTTCCAGTCTTCTAGAAATTTGTAGTCACAGTCAGCATAGTTCATGAACTAAATTTAGCCTCTAAGGCAACATTTACTCTGGGATTTTTAACTTACTAGGGTGGAACATCTTCAGACAACAAAGGCTTGCACGTGGAGCTAAATTCAGGGGGAGGCAATAAATGCAGCAAATTTCCCTCTGCTTTGTCCCCTCTTTCTGACTTTGTGTTGGAGGCAGACAGAGTGTATGAGGTGGGTCCAAAAAGGAAGTTCACCTGTTGCCACTCAGCTAATTGTTTAAACAGGGCCTGGTAGCAAACATTCTCCCTCTTCACTCTGGCAGGCAAGCATCTGGTTTGTTTAGGTTTGGTTTTGGGTTTAATGCTATTTCTGTTAAAGCCTTAGACTCTGTATATTTCTTCTTCAGTTTATTTTAATTAAATATATTTTGGGTTTGTTAAACCTCATTATCTGTGTGGTCTCCCTATTTTTGTCTGAACTTGGAACCATAATGTTATAACTATCCAAAGTAGACTTACTACAAGCTAAGACATCGTGAAATGATGGTAGAAACCACAAATCTGTATGATATCCACTTTGTTTTAATGAAAACATGTTTTATTCTCGGAAAAGAACTACTCCACCCACAATCCTAAATTGAAACAGCGATGTCTCTGAATATTGGAGGTCGCTGTGTTACCATGGAAATGCACAAACCTGCAAATGTCAGGTTGCTCAGTAAGCACAAACTTCAGAAACCGCCCGAGTGGTGACTGCAGTCAGGAAATTTACTCTGGAACTGGACCCTTAAAAGTGTGGGCAGTCACTATTCAGCTACAGCAAAAATGGTGGTATAAGTATAACTTCCAGGAGCAAAATGCTGTTTAAAACCTTTTTTGGGGCAAATTCAACTTTTGAAGCATTTTTTTTTTTTAATCAGATTTGCCTGATTCTATGCATGCAGTTTTTCCATCCTGGTGGCCACAGAAATTGAAGTTAATTTAAGTACCCAGATAAGTTCCAGGAAGGGATTCAAAATGGCTGCCAAGTTGCAAGACTTTACCCCAGTAAACACTTTCCTGAAAAGTTTATAATCGTAATTGCCTTCAAGTCATGTTAAATTAAACATGATGTTTATTTTATGAATAATGGTCCCCCCATGTGTTGAAAAGGATGATAAACCAATGGATGCTTTTAGTCCTATTAGCATACACCTCAATTTCTCGGATCCACTCCTCACTCATCATGTTTGGTTTCAAAAGGCCAACACAAGGCTTGAGGCTTCATTACAGGACTTAACTTTAAGAAGTACTTATAGGTGGTGAACTATACAGTCTCTATACAGAGAGAGGACAGTTACATTTCAACATAACACACTGTACATTCTTCTCTACTGTTTTAGGCAACACTTCACCCCTATATGACTGTGAGAAAGAGAACAAAGCTGATCCCATATGAGCAAGAACTTAGCAATGGTGGGTAGGAAGAACTCCCTTTTAACAGGAAGAGACATCTGACAGAACCAGGCTCAGGGAGGGGCAGCCATCTACAGTGACCAGTTGGGGGTGAGGGGAAATTCAATTTTTTCAATTCAATTTTATTTATATAGCGCCAAAACACAACAACAGTCGCCTCAAGGCGCTTTATATTTTAGGGTAAAGACCCTACAGTTTTAGACAGAAAACCCCAACAATCAGACGACCCCCTATGAGCAAGCACTTGGCAACAGTGGGAAGGAAAAGCTCCCTTTTAACAGGAAGAAACCTCCGGCAGAACCAGGCTCACGGAGGGGCAGTCATCTGCCATGACTGGTTGGGGGTGAGGAGAAACAGAAGAGAGCAGAGGGAGACAGGACAAAAGACACACTATAGGAGAGAGACAGTGTTTAATAATAGCTAATGATTAAATGCAAGTGGTGTATAAACACATGGAGAGTGAAAGAAAGTGAGGAAGAGGAAGTGCTCAGTGCATCATGGGAAGCCCCCAGCAGCCTAAGCCTATTGCAGCTTAACTAAGGGATGGTTC
>VUQI01016676.1:8636-18757 GCA_015106735.1 Paratilapia polleni
TTAGTTTAATGAAAAAAAAAAAAAAAAAAAAAAAAAAAATATACAAAAAAAAAAAACAAAAAAAAAAAAAAAAAAAAAAAAAGCTACACAACAAGCAGAAATCTCAGACCACTACTCAGACACTAGAAATGCATGCAGACACTAACACATAGCCTTACAGGGAGCTATTTGTCTTGGCGCAGCACACTGTACTCTTTACAAACGGTCTGGGTAATTGGTGATACATATCTAATATCGCCAGTCATCGCCTCACTCCCTGGATGTTTCTGACAAGCAGAGAAGGAAACCCTGTAGCTTTCAAAAACAGAGCAAACACTCTGCTCCGCTCCTCTGTTGAACTCACATACCACATCGCTGCAGCTGCCCAATTCAGTGCCTGAATGTTATTCTGTTTCCTTTGCACGCCAGGCCCTCGGAGAAGCCAAGGGGTGTCCTCACAAATTCACACAGGCAAAGAAGAGTATTTTATACAGGGAGAAAAAGAAGGCCCGCTCATGTCCATGAGGGACACCCCTCCATCGCGGGCATATATGATCTGCTAGGTTTTCCTCTGCCCTTCGAGCATTATACTTTTCACAGAAAAGCAAGATCCAAGGCTGCAGAAAAGCTTCTCCAGAGGGCTTCTGGGTATTAAACAAAGGGGCCTGTTGGTAGGAACTAGCGAGCAAACAGCTGGGCTAATAGAGCGGGACTAATTAACTACAGGGTCGCTCTCTGACTCTACTTGTCGATGCTTGCTGGATGTTTACAAAGACATCCCAGAGAGAAAAATAAGAGGCTTTCTTCTTTGTCTTCTCTTTAGGGAGAAAGGAGACACCCAGGACTGATTTTAATGACATATGTGAAGCAAATGTGATCCTCCCTCCATTTTTATTTTTTTTTTATAACTGCCAATGGAATTTAGTGCTAAAAAATACCATTGGCATTGTGGTCAAAGCATAAACACCATAACTAAGAACACAGCATGTGAGCATTGTCACCACATGCAAAAATAAAAAAGGGTTGTTTTTTTCACATTGTCACTGTGGCACTGAAAGTACTGCAAAACATCTGCTGGGTTAAGAGTTATCATTTACTAGCTCATTATTAAAAGTACATTATAATCATCATTTAATTTGTGTTGGGAAAACTTTTTTTTTTAACCACAAGTGAGTTCAACAAGAGTCACGTGGTGAACACTAATTTTACATAATGCGGATACCTCCTCATGATTCTTACACTTGGATTTCAGAATGCGAGTACACTTCCGGGTAGAGATAGACATTTTTATACCAGTGGCCAGTGAACCCTAAAGAAAATAGGAAAGAGTGAAGCATGTTGGTCACAGGAATAGCCTCAGAAAAAGAGAGAGGAGAATTCACTAAAGGCCCTTGACCATACAGCATCGTTCCTTTGCTCTGCTATAGTGAAGGATTAGGAAGAGATAAATGATAAGAAGACAAGAGAGAAGGAATTATACAAAGATTGAGTGCTAGAGGAGGTATAGAAAGTGTGAAGACATGGATTGATGCACTTGGAAGAACTGGAGTAGAGGAGGTGAGCTGAAGGATAGATGAGACAAAAAGGGAGGGAATGAGTAAAGAAAAGAAAGATGGCCATTAGCTGTGCAGCTCTACAGGCAGTGGGGAAGAAAGAGACATGAGAGAGAAAGGTCAGTGAGAAAGCAATCTGTAAAAGGTAGAAGGGAGAAAAAGGTAGGGGAAAGGGACCAGAAATAACAGAGAAACATGAAGAAGTGATCAAAGAGAAAAGGAAATAAGAAAAAGGTTAAAGGAAGGCAGTAGAAGGAAGAGGAAATAAAGTGAAAATTGAGAAATGGGACTCTCAGGGAATAAATGAGAATAAAAAAATTGCAAAAGAGGAATTAATAGTGAGAAAGAAATGGCAACAGAAGACAACATGAGCAAAAAAAATGGCAAAATGTACAACACAGAGGGAAAACAGAGCTGTGAAATATGTAAGAGGGGATGATGGGGAAGAATTAGAGCGCAAAAGGAACAAAGAGAGGTGAGAGAACGGGAAAGAAGAAGGATAAACAAAGGTGGTGTTTTAGAGCGAGTGGGAGGCAAGGAAGAAAAAAGGGGGAGGAGAGAGAAAAGCACAAGGATACACAAGGAGAGAGAGAAACCGACTGACAGTAAAATGAAAGAGAGACAGGAGAGTAGGTGGGAGACAAGGGAAAACTGGAGAAGAGAAGGAGGATGTTAAGATGAAAGAGTGAGGGAGAGGGAGGAGAGGGTGAAGCTGTTGGGGAGAGAGAGTGAGTAAAGTGCCAAACAGATAAATAACCAGCTTACTCGGATTACCAAGTGACTGACACAGAATTTGCCAGAGCCAATATGACGTGGCAGTGATAGCTCTTAACCCATATAAACCTGAAACTGGTCCAAGATGTCCTCCAGTATTTACTGTTGTCACTGCATCCTGATGCTCAACACTGTGTGTCTGTGTGTGATAGCTGCCTTATTTGGACACATGTACGTGCACACACAGCAGGATAGTTGCAGCCTTTAGAAAGACACTATTAGAGCTGGTTAATGCTACTTGGACTACAAATTTAGGAAAATCCCCAACATGCCCAATAGTGTATGGACACATCATCATAACTACAAGTTCTCTAACTAAATGATTATTGCAGTCGTTTGTTCCTCAAATCTCAAACAACCAATGCAAGTATTCCTGAAATGACATACAGGAGCGTTTCTCCTTCAAACGAGCAAAAACAAGACAGACGACCTTTGACAAAGAAACTGGAGTTTCTGTATTCGCTTTTAAATTTTACCTGCAATTAAACATATTCGAAAGCTCTACTTTCTAGGCTGGAACAGTGATCTGAAGGTGGCTACGCCTGTGCAAACTTTACATGCACCTATTCACACGCCCATGAGAGGTGTCACTTTATTTTAAAACATAACTATATGTCATAACAGTTTGCACGAACAACCTATGGACTTTTTGTCCGACGAAAGAAGTTTCGTATTTTGAAAGGCCAATGAACAAAAACTTTAATCAGCTGCTATAAGTGCCTTCACTTTTTTTTGGAAAGCCTTTCCACCAAACTTTGAAGCAGTTTTTACACTCCTTGGTGTGTATTATTACGAACCCTGGCTCTCAAGAATCCCTTTTACCTGGTTAAATAAAGGTTAAATAAAATAAATATAAATTTGTGAACATGTTTGAGGGCCTCCAGATACTCACACACATATAAACATGCATCATGTTTAGCTGCCATCTTCTAATGCTTGGACCAATCAAAGCACTTCCTGCATTTTGCTGAAGTACATACACATTTACACACACACCACATTTTTACTCCGTAATTACCTTAATAACTAAAAATCTGCAAAAGCCAGGGAGAGGAGTTGGGGAAACAGAGATACGAAGAGATAGAGGGTGATGAGAGAGAGTCAGAGGAGGTGGGCAGACATAAGGAGTGGGTCTATAATTGGAAAGATGTGAAAAATGAAGTGTCAGTTTGGTCAATAGAGGGCAAAGTTCACAGAAGCAGGAGCCCAAACTCTGCACAGAGCACGCTCATTAGAGCGACCAATCAGATCTTGCCTGGTTGCCCCAGACCATTACTCATCACAGGCAGAGGAGTGCACACACACACTTCCACAATCTCTCTTTGTCTTTCCCTGTTTCACTGTAACTTTATTCTTATTTTATTAGTTCAGTCTCCTCTTCCACATTATTTCAATTAATGAAAGACAAATAGTATAAGAGAGAGAAAATGTGTGTGAAAGACAGAAAGAGAGACAACAAGACCAAGTGTGAGACAGACTGAGACAAAGAGAGACAGAATATGTGTGTATATGTGTGTGTGTTGACTATATAAACGGCTGCTCGTTGGAGTGGAAGGCATGGCGGCGCTCTCTGCTCCCACCCAGGCTCTGCCTCCTGGCACTGGCAACCCTGCAAACTGCTCGCCTTGACATCGCCTTCAATAATATATGAAGTTGCTTTTTTGCCTACAGTTTGTTTGCAACGCCGCCGCCCCACCACCACCATTTTCCCATTGCTGCCTCTTTAACACACTCTCAGACACACACATATTCTCTGAATGCATGTAGACATCAAGCCTCAGCAGAATTGTCTAGTGAAAGGGAGAGCATTTATTAGAATCATTAAATTTAAGGTTATGCACAATAACAATTTGAAAAACACAAATTATGATTAAATTGTACATTTTGCATTAAACATTTTTCCAGATCATTTCAGTACAAAATTGGCTTGAGTGCGTAGATTGTCATACACGTAAGCAGCCTCTAATGAGAGTCTCAAGCTTCACAGCCATCAGTTCTTTTAACATGTGACCAACCGTTGATGTGAACAAAACAGCCCAACGTGGCCAAGCTGCAATGTATTTTACAATATCTGCTGAGGGTCTGAACGGTTTTATGTGCGTGAATTTCCTAAAAGAGAAGCATGAAGCAAAAAAGTTGCTGCATCCAGGTACAAACCATCTACCACAGTGTGTCTACACTGCTAATGTGTTTCTGTGCAAAATGAAAAGTCCCTACCAGGTCCCAGAAGAGTTTTCACATAGTTGACCGTAACCTCTGACCTCCCTGTGAGTTCTGTTGCAAAAACCAAATCCCTCTTCAAATACTCTGAATAAGCCTTTCTTACTTCATCCTGACACATAATAAAGTTTTCTCTAATGGATGTCATATAATCCACCTGATAATATACTCTGCATCTTGGTCAACACATAAACAGTGCCCCTGTTCTCTTCTCATCCTCTGCCACATGACCTCTTACCTTGTTCACTGCTGTTGTCACCACTGTGTGATGTGTGTCCCCCGCTGGATGGTCCCGGTGTGCCTCCAGAGCGTGTGGATGCCGTGTCGTCATGATCTCTGTTCCAGGACGTCTGATGAAGAGAGAGACAGAACAGAAAGGTTAATCAGCTCTAATGTTAAACTTGTACTGATTTTATGTGTGATTGCAGTTTTTTTTAACCAAATTTTATTATCTTCTTTTGAAAACTTTGTTCTACATGTAATGTATATTATGTCCAAGAAAGCCAATCAAACTCAAATTAAATCAATCTCTGCCAACTCTCAGCCCAGTCATTCAGTCTGTGTGAGGCCCTGCACCAGTCTTATGGAATAAGGATTATTGGGGCTTGATAAAGAGAAAAGCTCAGGCAAATACCAAGTGAACATGTTGTATTAGTTCCCAGCTTTCTGAGCCATGCAATCCGCGGCTGCCTCCATTTGGCTGAAACCACTAGCAGATGAAAATACAAAACAGCTACAACTTAAGATAGGCTGCAGCAAGCGCCAGGGAGTGATGTCATCCGAGCATAGCAGAGAGGGAGGGAGGGAGAGAGAGGTAAATAACTCAAAGTATTGCTACATAAGTATAATTCCTCTGTTTTGTCCAAAAGGGAACGGGAAAAATGGATGACCAGTCCCACTAATGTTGAATTAAACTTCATTTGGGGCAGCAGAGCCAAGACTGAGACATAATCAAATAAGCTAGAGTTTTCCCACAGTCTTTTCTCAAACAAAAATGAAACAAAAATATTGCATGACAAACCAAACTAAAGTTGATTTAAAAGAAATGAAAAAGTCTAAGTATTGCAAAAGAACGGAAGCCAATTTCTTTCTCTAAAACATCAAGAAAAAAAAAATATAGATAACAAACTTGACTGACAATAAACTGAGATTCATTCTACTCTACTAGTTTTTGTCATCAAAACACAAGCAGCTGACTAGACAAAAGAGACTCAGGAGACCTGGTTTTATTTATATATAGTTATTTGAGTGTGTCTTAGGCCAGATGAGTGTCAGCTGCACACTGGATGGTAGCACACTGGAGAGCTAATGGGCCAGAAAGGAGCAAAAACAAAAGACACACACACTAAATAGTGTCCAAAATTGTAGGCAGACAACAAACGCAGAGTGAAATAGAAACATCTAAAGTTATCTCCCACATATACAGGTTTGATGCTTACAAACACACATATAATGTGCATACACCCTGCAAAGAAAACACACAGAAATCTCTCCCTGCCCCATATAAAGCTGCTGCGTACTATTGAAACTAAACCAGATGTTACATCTTATCTCTGAGTGCCTCTGAAAAGCAACATTAGCGCTGAGGACAGGAGAGGAAGAGACTTCAGAATAGAAGGAAATGGAATTTAATGCGTTATCACACATAGTTTGCTATCACAAAAAACGACGCAACAAACAAAACACACCCAGACAAACACTTATCGAGCCTCCTCTACCGCCCGTGTGAGCCTATCTTTGCTCTGTGAAATCAAATGAAGCAGATATCAAGGGGCAATGTGGTGTTTGCATCACGCTTTTAGGGCTTTGTGACGAAATGAGTGATAGAAACCCACACAGAGAAAGCGAGGAAGGAGAGGAGAGGAGCACACTGGGGAACAACTGGTTTCAATTGGGATACTACAATTGGCACTGCCGCTGCAAGACGGTTTTGAGTTGAGTTTAGAATTATAAAAAAGTAGACACTAATTCACGACCCAGGGTTTGTTTTAAACAAAATACAGAAGGAATAAAATAACAGAAAAGAAAATAAAAGTCAGCAAATTCAACACATTTGGGGTCTGTTAAAGCTCTTTTGATGTTCCTGGGCTATGACATTATAATCCAGTGCTTACATGGACGATATAATCGTTGTTTTCCAAATTAGGCTTTGAGGCTTTGCAACAAAGAGGAAAGTCACTGCACAAAGGCATGACTAGGATGGTGATTGGTTAGATAAACGTTGATTTTAACAGGGATAAAATACAAAAAAAAAAGGATCTTTTTTTCCACCTCTTACAAATTCTTTTTTGCTGACCGTAGAACATTGAAAAATGAAACACCCATGCATGACCAAGTTAACTCCAGAGAACATCAGAAGTGAGGTAATCCAGACCACATGCTCTGTGCGCAAACAGTTAACTCTGGCTTTTGCCAATTTCTCCAAAAGTGAAGCATTTAAAAAAAAAATGAGTAGAACTTGTTTATTCAGAGCTCCCTGAAAAAGAATAGCACAGTACCCCAGGGATGTCGAACAGCAAGTATTAAAAAACCCAAGAGCCTCAACTTGCAAAAAGGATATGTTTTTTTTTTCCCCATGTTCTTTTTGTTTTAATTCTATAACAAATTCCATTTGAAAATATAATTAGAAAGTGGAGGGGGAAATGGCAAACTACTGCATTAGCTGTAATTGAACAAAAGAGCGCTTTGCCTGCTGGGAGGTGGCCACTGAGGCCCCATGGGAAACGGGGCGGGGCTGAGACAGGACCTGGTGGCATCTCCGCGGGGACGAGGGGTTTATTTATAATCACAGGCCGCCCTTGGATGGAGCAGCCCCAGCACTGATCTAACACGCAATTAATACACACACGGCTGAGATCACACAACCAACAAACACTCATACCAGTGCACGCAAGGCACACAGTGCATTTGCACACACACCCATGCACAAATACCCTTTTTTGGTCACTTAGTTTCTACACACACACACACACATGCATACAAATACTTTTCATCTACCTTATACAAACACATCACAGACCTGCCACGCTCACAGCCTCTATTTAACAAAAGAACACACCTTGACCACAAGACACACAGCAACAAAAACAATGCACACCCTGTGACAACAAGCATATGGAACACAATAAAGATCACCACCTTCAAAATATGGGGTATGTAAATTTTCAACATGAATAGATGCATAAACAGAAAGCTTGAGGTAATGGAGAGAAAGAGAGACTTGTCCTTCTGCACACATAACAGCACACTTCATTTATTCTGTCCCCTTAATGAGCCACCATAGTCTCTCACTCTAACTCTCTGTTCCCCTCTCTTTAACTCTTCCTTTTACTCGCTGTCTCCTGTGCAGGATGGAGATTAATTCAGTGCTTAATTGTTTAGTAAATTCAATTTTCCACATTCTATTCTGCCCATCTTTAGCTAAAGTTCTTAAATCTGCAGCGCCAAGCTGTGGGAACCCTGTTTTTGAGCCATGCATACCTTTTTTTCGTCTTTTTCTTTTTTTCATTACCATTTTTCTTCCCTACACCACCCTAATTCACCATGAAAAGATTTTCCTTGCTGGAAATTCTGATTCCGCTATGATCGGTGAGGCATTCCAAACCAATGCATTTTCATTGTGCTGCGTCTAAGATGCAAGAGGGGCTTCCCTTTCTGGCTGTGCCAGGCCCCATATCATACAAGCGCTCATGCAAGAAATGTTGCCTTGCCAATTCATTTGCAATAATAAAGAAAATGGTTAAGGTTGTTGTGCTTTGCCCCCTCCCACCTACCCTTCTCTCTTTCTTCACTCTGAAATATCTTTTGTGATGATATGGATATTTACTTTTCACTCTGTGCCAGTGAGCGTGCGGAAATAATCATATGTGCATACTTACAGGCACAGACATAAATATCCAAATAAGCCCCCACACATACACTCTTCAGTGGTGGTACATCTGAATCAAAGATGACAGTTGAGCTACTCCATCCCCCAGAATTCTTTGCTCCATCTACTCTCTGTGGTAGTTTTCTTTAACACCATTTTTGACCTTTGCAACAGCACTGCTTTCTCAAGTTGAAATGCTATGTGTTGCAGCAGCAAGATGGCCTGCAATAACTCCGGACACATTCTGCCACTCAGCTGAATGCTGGTGGGAAAGCTGTAAGTGAAAGGGGCTGAAAGGCCAGCTATTGTAAACTCTTGTTTACTTTGCTTTCCACTGTGACTAGATAAAGCAGGATCTGCCTCTCTGATAACCTGCCAGGCAAGTGCTTGCCCGACTACCTCGGTTTTCTGTGCTCTCTCCACCCCTCTCCTCCCCTTGCTGCAATATTAGTGCTTCCAAAATGAAAAGAGGGGCTGATAATGGTATGCGTGGTGAAAAAGAAAAGGGGGGGTAGACAGAGAGAAAAAGACCCCTCACTCCCTCCCATTCTGTTCAGCACTCCCCTTCCTCCCTAACTCTTCACAATAGACAAAGAAAGAAGAAATAACCTTATAATTGCTAAAGGGGGTGAGGGAGAAAACTGGATTTGGTCTCTTGAGTAAGTAAAGTATGCTACACTCAATAGCCGTCAGGTACTCTTCAAACGGCTTTTTAAAACCGGTGGGTTAACCTCATAGAGACAACCAAAGATAATTACATGTTTAAGATAATTACCAGAGCTTTCAAAGTCCATTTAGATGACACTCGTGGAAACTGACAAACTGATTTTCTTTCTCTGTGGCCTCTTCTACTTCAGCTCCTACTATAGACTCCCTGTTTACCCTCTGTGAGCTGAAATCCAAACAAAAACATTAGCTCAAGTGCTTTCCCCTCCACGCTATCTAACCCCAAACAAAGAATATTTCTTTTTTTTTCCCCAGTTGTGAATGAAAAGGCAGGCTTAATTACTTAACAACATGTTTTGCTGTGGTTTCTTCATTAGCCTAGCCTAGCCTGACTTGGAGCCACTGTGCTGGGATGTTCTCGGTGGATTCCTTGGAGACGGGCTGTTTGTGATGGTGGCCATTGTCAGAGGCTTGCAGGGGGTTAAGGGGGAGAGGAACTTTCCATTAGCTAAGTACACATGTGTTAAGCCAGGTTATTGTTTACTTAGCCAAAGAATCCACAGCAGGCCTCAGGGACAGACATGGCCGCCCATCATAAGTAACAGCAGACACAAACCAAAAACTTTATATGCAACTGTAATTGTGGCTATCACAACAGAGTATCTGTGACACAGTGAGGCTCCACTAAGCACTAGTTTCAAGCAGTACTGTGGGATTTAAAAACAACTAATAAATCAACCAAAAATAAAAATAAAAAAATCCATATCCTAGTAAAAACAAATACACGCACTGCAGATGTCTGAAAATATATGAAGGCTTATGAGAAGCTCCTGACATTCCTGTTCTTTGATGTTACTCCAGTCTTGAGTTGCTTAATCATAATCACCCCTACTTGCTATTCCACCACAATAATAAAGAGGCTAAGAAACACACAAGTCACGTGGTCACCTCTTTGTATCACTTGTTGAATCCCCAACAGCCGCCCTGCATTCACTACCAAATGGAAAAAATAGGGGGGGGGTTTAGGCAGAGGGGGAGTAGAGGAGAGAGGGGGTGAGTGG
>VUQI01016676.1:31802-74683 GCA_015106735.1 Paratilapia polleni
GGCAAATACCGTCACTTCTGTTTAATCCGCTTTGCGATGACGATAATGCTTTGGGTCGTTTCAATAAAATCAGCAGGTATTACTTTCAAACCGCTGAATGCAAATTGACAGCATGTTTGACTGCGGAAACAAATGAAAGCGTTATTAGGCGGCCTGTGCGTCTTGACTCGTGCAGTGTGGACACAAAGAGAAATTGCAGTAAGTTTATGCACTACAAACAGGCGCATTATTTGATTCAGTTAAATGTCTAAATACTGACAATCATAATCTAAGCTGTTTATTTTGTATTATGCTACATTACTATTTTAAGTTAATCACGATTATTTTTTATTTTGTTAAGGGAAATATGGAAAGAAAAAAAAATACTAATTCGACTATTAGCCTAATAAATAACAGAATAAACCCCTCCGGGTCAGAGACGTGAATCATTGCTTGGCTCTTTGTGATCCCTTGTATTACTGCTTGTCTGTAGCTGTTTGAAAAAACAAGGAGCAACTGGCAGCCTGCGGAGTCAAACTGAGGTCAAACTTTTTGCAGCCCCGCAGCTTTGCGCCTAAACACGTTGAGATCTGTAAAAAGGCCAGTGAGCCTCTCTGCTCTGTGTCACTGCTTCAGCACACAGATAGACCTGCTGCAAAGTTTTCACAGTTTATTTAATTTTATGAAACTACTACTGTATTATCGCCTGTCAGAACATCCAGCCGGTTACATTAGGGCGCATTTAGGCGCTGTGAGCTCTAATTATTCAGTCAGAAAAAGGCACTCAGCTTTTTACAAGCAAATGATTTGTTTTGCCACGGATATCCGGTTAAAAAGTTATTGTAACAAGTTGCAATATGATGTAACATGCACGTATAATCCGATGTCTCGTGAAAAAAAAAAATCACACATGCATTATACACAGATTCTCCACAATCGTTTACAAATTACTGACAGTGCAGAAGTGCAGATTTTTTTTTAAATATAGCCTATAGTTTCTTTAAATCATTGTAAAGGTGTTTGGGGTGTGATTTATGTGAAAGCTTGGTGATTTTCTTTTAGAATGGCACTAATATATTTGCAGCATAATTAAGGCACAAAACATCTTGGTAAATACTATGACTTAGGTAATGGTATAAGCTTAGCTTTGGTATAATTACCGTATTTTAACGATTCGTAATATTAATGTCAAACCATGAAATCAGCTCAGGGAGTATTCACTCCTGCTGGATCCTGCAGTTTGGCCCAAGTGTTAATCTGAGCTCCTCTCGCCTCTCTCACACATTAATGCTTAATCATTTGCGCCTTCTACCGGAGCTGGTGGAAATTACATCTAATGCAGAAGGACAGGGAAAGATTCCTGATCAGATCATTCTAATAAAATGCAAAAGTTGCTAAACCTACACAACATAAATTCACTCTTAAACTTCATGTGTTCTTCTGTTGCACTGTGAATAGCTGGAGTAAATCCAGAGTAAAATTGTTTGAATCTATAAAGACATGACTTGTTATATTTCTGATCATCTTTATGAATGTAAATAATTTGATATGCTAATAAAATATGTAATGGTGCGAGTTGCTTTTTGGTGTGTTGCCTTTGATTGCAGATTTCCAGTGTCTCTCTTCATGTGTTTGTTTTATTTTAAGATGGATTAAAAGTGCTGATATTACATGAACCCGATCTGCTCACTTATTGTGAAAGTGTCATATGTAACATTTTAGCTAGAGCTCCAGTCATAAACACTTTCCAAATAAAGTTAAACTCAACAAATCAACACCTTGAGTATTCAAACCTAAGATTAAATCTGGTGCACAAATTAAACAACACTCAGCGTCTTTTTAAAAATTGTCTTCTTTCTCGATGCTACTGGGTGTAAAATTATAATATTTAAAATACAGAAAGTGAATTTAGGGCCTAAGACTAAGTGAGCTGCTGCTTTATCTCTGAATTGCTGTTACATATGTGATGCATTAATATAAGCATGTGGATTAATGATAAACAACCGCAAATGACTGATCAAGAACTGACACAAGAGCATCTTGGATGTGATACTCACACTAACATCACTGCATAACACCTATGGATACATAATGTGATAAACAGCTGTTTTCCTATATAGTGAGAACTGTGTGAAAATAGACGCAGACTTACATATTGTATATAAACCTCTAAACATGTGCATTCAAGTGCACAAATACACATGGAACAGATTCCTATAATAGTAGCTGCACTGAATGCTGCCAGTCAATTTTCACATTGTGCCATTGGTCACCAGGTCAGCAGCTCCACTTTTACTCTGAAGGGCTGCAGAGTCTGAATTAACACCATGGGTAGATAGAGAGCTCATCGCTCTATCACACACAGACACACCTCCTTAACTCTCTCTCGCTCTTTCTGTCTTTCCCTCTCAGCGTCTCTCTCAACCAGCCCTTCCAACATTTGTCACTGGCACTATTATTTCAGGTGTGCTAATAGTGTCGCAGACACTTTTGCAGAGAGAGGAAGAGACATGATGAAGTGAAAAAGGAGGACAGGAGAAACTGAGGAGCAGAAGGAAAGGAGTATCATCATCATCATCATCATCATCATCATCACTTGAACACCCCACTTCCCCCCCAAAAAAAATCCAGGGATGAATGATCTGAAGGGGTGATCCATTCAGGGTTGGAGGGGTAAGGGTGGCTGCGGGTGGATGGGTGAGGATGAGGGGGGCTTTTCTCACACCTCCCAGGGAGACTGTGAATTGATCAGCACCTTAGAGAGGGAGAAAGAGAGGGAGGGAGGGAAAGTGAGAAGAAAGGAGAGCGGAAAGGCAGAGAAATGAAGGATGACGATGAGGAGAGGGCGAGCGGAAAAAGCTGGGTGTTGGAGCTGAGCTATAAAACCAGGAGGGGGAAAAACAGAGTGATAGTAAGGGAGGAGTGAGGGAAGGCTGCAGAAGAGGTGTGAAGACTCATCTTTTTCTGGATGGGTGTGAGTTTAGGCCGGAGCGGAGAGGGGCCTGGGAGCACAGCATAGCCTAGTGGTAATAAACCAGCAAACCCCAGTAGAGAAACAGCCAACATCAGCTATAAGGAAGCTATATGAAGTGCTTTGAAAATCAAAATGTAATATTCAGTGTGTGCTGGAAATGTTTGTTGAATTTCATTGATTAAGAACATACCTAGTTTACTCTCATATCTGATATGCAAATGTGTTAAAAGTCACCATTTCAGAAATTTCACAAGTCATGTTTCTTCTTGTACATTTTATGATAGATATCTAATGAAAATAATACACATATCAAAGAAAATCCCAGTTCTCATCTATCTAATGGCTGGAGGTAACAAAATATATATATATTTTCATTTTCTTTTCTGTTGTGTTAAATAGTATTGTGTTCATAAGATATACACTGTGTATAATAACAGAAACAGTAAGGTAGTCAATATAATGTAAACAAATATCTGTATTAAATGGCATTACAGCAATGTTGATGTTTTCCTCAGGCTTTCCAGCCAAACTTTGTCACACTGAACTCTTTTTTTTTTTTCAATCTTTTTTTGTACAACCATTCCTCCAGATGATAGCCAGTTTCTTGCCACAGTGGCTGCTAGAATAGAAAAACCCTAACCACGGCCAGTGTTTGCTTGTGGCTGATCTTTATCTCCCAGGCAGCAGTAAACACATGGTCACTACAAAATGCAGCTGTAACACACACCACAAAACCACTGTGCAGTACTCATATGGTATGTCAATGAGGGTGATAAAAGCTGCAGCATTTCAGTTACCTCTTTGACTTAGCCACCCTGTTAATAGTGAATGAATTAAATTCTTATAGAAGTCCTTTGTAAAGAGTTTCAGAATTAATTTTGAGAGATCCCTTTATTTTTTTCTCTTGTAATTATGAAATTTCAAAAAAAATTAAAAGACTGCATTTTAAAGATTTTCATATTTAATACAAAAATATCAAATCAGAGCAACAATACTTAACCTTCAGAGACTCTGCGTTCTCATATGGGGACATTACATTTTGACTTTTCTACACCTTATACTTCATTCTGCTTAATAGTGTATTATACTTTGTTTAGCAATGCCTTTATTGTGTTATACTGTAAAATAAACCCACTGTCCCCATATGAAAACATGCTTTTAAAAAAAAACTATCATATACAACTATGTAACAAAGTAACTACTTCCTGTTCAAAGAGGAAGCTTAGTTTACATACTTATCAGGTCACAAATAGCTAGGAGAAATTAAAAATGCGTCCCAAACAAGAGCTCGGGTCTTAGGAGTTAAAACAACGACGTCACATAAAATACATTAATAAATCTTGGGCTCTATTGTCTCATCCTTTACATTTTTAAAGCTGTGTGATATTTGATGTCCTCCTTGTCACAGTTTCAATTAAACCAAAAATAGTGAGTGATGAATGCAGCACTCTATGAAAATAACTTGGTAAAATATCAGTTTACAATAAGCTCTATGTAAATATCAAGCTAAAAAGATGTGTTTTTCATCAGATCGTGATGCCTTCAGGTTCTGGCATAACACCCTTCAGACACTGAAAAAGATTATGCCCCACACAACACAATGAAGTTTTTATGAAGTGTTCACAATAAAGAGGGATACAAGTTTAATTTTAGTTAAATATAGGTACACTCCATTTTCAGACAAAAATATTATTCATTCAACTTATTCCATATTTACTTACTCCATATTTTCCCCCTGGTCATCTGTGGCACCTTGAAATGGCCCAGGGCCACCCACAGTTTGAGAACCACTAGTTTCAGTTTAGGTTTGTTAGTATAGGGCATCTTGTCAATATGCCAATGATACAAGGTGGTTTGGTGATTGTTCTGATTTGGACTTGCAAATCGTTTCACATTAGTCAGGAAAATGTTGAGATGAAATTTAGAGCAAATATTTGGCATAACAGGTCAGATATGTGTACTCCAGTTCAGCAGCAGGGCACTCGTTCATCCCTGCAGCAGCGAATCAGATTACTAAACATACTGATTGACTGCAGCGGTTTCTAGTGAACCTACTGCCATCTCTCCTAAACAAAGTTATCTCTACCAAAGTTCATGAGGAGGTCAGTGGTCAGATCATCTCATCTAAGATCCCTTGTATACTGTATGGCCCTAAGAATTCTAATAAAGAAGCTTTCAAAGCATAAATTCCTGTCATAACAACAAATGTCAGGGATATGCTGAAAGCTCGCTCTACTGTGCACTAACTGCAGCTTTGCTGAAGTAAATGGAATCAATTAATCTACTCCTCTGAAAAAAAAAAAAAAAATCCACCAAGGCTTTTCAAACAATGAGACACAAACTTGTTTTCTGTGAAAAGTTCCTCTAAACCCACAAGAAAACTGTCAAAGAATCAAGGTAGCGTAATTTGTTGTAAATGCATTCCAGTAAGCTTTTGTTAATTATCACGTGTCATAACCATCAAAAGACAACAACAGATGACTTGGCGCACACTAATGTTTGACATTTCTGTCTTTATACCCTTTGTTCTATCGCTCTCTCTTTTCTCATTTGTTTATGACACATTATACCACACCTGCCTCCAATAATTAGTCTTCCCTCTCACTTTTCTTGCTTTGTCCTTGAATTTCTAAATGCAGACAGAACCTGTGAATGAGAAAACCTCTATTCTAAAAAGCCTCATATAGCTTCACCTTTAGGGGTGGGAATTAATTATTAATCTTTACTATACATTGTTCTGTTTCCTATAAAGCTATCTTTTATGACAGTTAAACTGTCCTCAGGAATGTAATGGATTAATGTGATTTCTACTGAAACACTTCTAGCAATTATCTTCTAATATGAGTAGTTCATTGCTGTCATTGCTTTTCTGTACCGTTATTCACTATTGGTCTCCATGTAAGGGTACAGAAGAAGACACATCTGTCAAGATAAATATTAATACCTGATTATGGCCATATTATAGCATGGTTTAAGCCTTAATCTTTAAAGCCAAGTTTGCACAAGCACCTCAATTTTATAACTTTTGCATCAATTTACACTTACAATACAATTTACAATATGGATATATTAGTTAAATAAATTTTAAAAATCGCTTCTCCCCAACAAAATGCAATGAAAAAAGTCTTCTGAAGTCATAGCTGGGAATACATGGCTTAGTCACTGAAAATCAATGTCTGCTTTTTCTGACATGCATAATTTATCTTTAAAATACTACAACTCTTACATTTTAAAATGCTTCCAAAACTATTTGATCCTGATCAAAGTGAGTTTTCATTCAGCAGAAGTTCATACAAATTCAATCCATTTTGGATGATCTGTTTTTAAATAAACATAACTAAAATGGAAAACAGATTCTAAATATTTCTGTCATTTAACAACAAAAACAGGAACAGGGCAGCTGCGGCTGACCACTTCTGCTTTCCGCACAGGGAAAAAAAATAGTTTCCATCCAAAAGCAGTGACAGAGTTGATCAGTCTGGATTGACATGTGAGCACTGATTACACTGTGCCTGGATTCACTCCTCACCACCAAACCGCCAGAACGTCCACTGCAGCAGGCATTTATGTTCCTAGTTCCTTTTATTTTCACCAAATTCTGAAACATAACCAACATATGAACATAATTCTGCACTGAAACCCTTAATCAAACAGTCCAGAACCAAGAGACTGACATAGAGTTTACAGGTAATAGTGCATACATCTGTAGCTTCAGTACAATATTGACAAATTGCTCTTGTTGTAAGTATCAGATGAGTGTGTTTAGAGCATCAGGACAATTCAGAACAACTTTCAAGTAAATTCAAATAAGACATGACAAAAAAAAAAAAAGTAGGTAACTCCATCTGCAATGATGCAAAATTAAGCACAATTTTCACTACTTCTATTTAACTGTTACTTTGTTGTATAAATATAAAACACATTTGACTACCAAAGAGCATTTGAGGCTAATAAATTTAGCCAACCTTGACCAGATATACATTATATACGTTATAATAACATTAATCCTTCATTATGCAGGTAATTTTTAATAAATTAAAACATTTTAAAATTATCCATTTAACACAATGAATACTGTAACTTAACATTCTTCAGTATATTTTTTATTTTTATTCTTAACTTTAATTATGCCAATTTGGAATGCAGTAATTTTACATGCACTGTGGTATCTCTACTTTACATTAAGTACCTCTCTACCACTGAACATTTGTGACACAAGCCTAGTTAGTGAGTATTAATATTTTATTTTTTTACTGTAATGGGTTATTTTTTTCTTACCTTTAGAAAAATATAAATGTAATGGTAATTTAGGACCAATGTTGGTTTATCTAAGCCTCCCATGGGAGTCAGCATTACAGGGCTGCACATAAACATTTTAGAGATTGACCTTTCACCTATCAAATACTAGAAAAAAAAAGGCCTGGTGGGGTCATATCCCCATAGCCATTATGGATAACATGCAATTTCCTTCAGCCATATAGACAGGTAAATTATATGTGCGTGTGTCAATTACTTATGAAGAAAGGCACATTGTCAGTACCCATAACTGCTCCTCAAAGAAACACAGGTAAATGTTTCCTCTGATACAATGACAACTACATATCAATCAAGAAATGCACATAAAATATGCCTGCATTCAAACACACCCCCTCAGACTCACCTACAAACACACTCACAGGCTGTCTCAGAGCCAGTCTTCGGCTGACAACATCAGTGCAACCTGATCTGGCTTAATACAGGCCCTTACCTGCATTTACTGCTCCGTTAAAACGCCCTCTTGTTGTCCTACCAATTCACCACACTATAATTGCTAAAGGCTGCATATGGTCCTCATCTACTGCCCAGTGCAAGATAAAAGCTAACAGACTGTGGGTGTACAACACAGGGGAGAAATAAGTGTGTGTGTGTGTGTGTGCACAAGTTCATATATGTGACTGTTGTGTGTCTGCTTGCGCGCATGTATGCAAGCATTTTAGGGCAAATTGGACTCAACATAACTCGGGGGATAGTTAGGAAAACTGCATGATGTCACTGTTATTATACTGTAAATGCAGTTGATTTGGCTTTGAGGAGGGGTTCTGCATGCGGTGGCCTCTGACATGTGCACTAAGGCCGCTTTACTGATCCCACCTCCACATCCAGACTTTGAACTGAGAATCATAGTGAAGTATTAACATATCAAGCCAAGTCAGTCTGCTAATTACTCACTAATTGTGTCCATTTTATTACTTTCCAGGAATATTGGGGACAGTTTTACTTCAAATGAGATAAGAAACAGCTACTGTGGAGTAATTAAAAGTGCTAAATTAACCATCTTCACATTATTTTAAAGGATAGTAGGTCACTTACATCCTGATAAAACTTTACCACGTGTTCAGACAGGCCCTTCTACATTTTCTAACTGTTAAAGTTGAGATGATGACTTTGGCAAGAAACTAAAGATACTAAATAAACAGCTGAGTAACAGGATTAGTAATGACAGAAGATTGGCTTGTACACAGCCTCACAGTGCTTCTTTCGTGCTAATGCCAATGCTTGTGCCTGCTCTGCCCAGTCAGGTTTATGAAAGTCAGTCGGATTAGAGCCCAGCTGGGGCTCAGTAAACCAACACTCAGCCTTCGGACTCACACCACCATACATGACTTCCCAAACAAACCTTGACGTCCACCCAGCCCTGCTTTATTCTGAGGTTCCTCATCATTCTCCCCTCATTGTTTTTCCTCCTCACAGACAGTGCTAGCATGGCCTTGCACTGCATCCCACACAAGACTTTTCAAACACACACGCGCTCTGCTCCAAATTAAAATACCAAGGCTTATTGAGCAATACTCTTCTAATGGTTTCATCCACCAATGGGTTTATCTTTGCTCACATAAACTCTGCTCCAACCTAAAGGAGCTGCTCTCCTCTCTTCTTACGTAAGCTGGCAGAAAATCTCCTAAATCCCTCTCTTTTGCCGTTGTTGTGTTGCGTTTCGGCTGGCGGTCCCCCTAAAAGAGCATCTGAGACCGGGGCAATTAGAACCTGAGCAGAGCCTTGGCGCATCAGACCATTTAGCACTAATAAGGCTGACTATAGAAAAAGCCAGACCCATTGACACTGCAGCACTGTTTGGTATTGACGGTGATTTGACGGCACTGAATCGTATCAAAGAGTTTCAAGATGTTTGATTTTCCCAGTGAGAGCTCAAATTCTTGGTAGTTTTTCTGGAGTGAATGTGAAGAATTCTGTCTCCAAGGACTTTCAACACTGTCACTTTCTGTTGTTATTTTTTTAATAATACATTTAGTGAATATAAAATGTTCTAAGCACAAACTGGCTCTTCAGGTACAGAGGATTTTTTTTTAGAAGAGTAAGATGTGGAAATAGAAGAACCTGGAGTCACAATAAAAGCTATCTAAGGACATAGCCTCACATCATAAGCTTGAACATCAAAATTTAAAAATGTAAAATTAATTCAAAGTTTTAATACATTAACTGAAGTTTATATTGATAAAATGCCAATAAAACCCAGACTGCCAGTGGGCACTTCAATGTGGTACAGGGTCAGATATCTTGTGAAATCTAAGTAATCATTTTTAAACTTAAAATATGAAGACAAAGTGTCCCCATAGGGACGCTGTGGGGAATGTTTATGCATGTAGCATATTCTAAACACACAGACAGGTGCGTGAGTGAATGCATTTGTCCAGAAACAGAAGAAAGCATCAGAGTGTTATAAGACATTCAGAGACAAAGAGTATGCAAGAGACAATGAGAGGAAAGGTCATAAAGACAGAAGAAGAGAGAAGGGAGAGAAGGAGTGAACGAGGCAGGAGAAAAGCAAGAGGGAAAGAAAGAGCAATGCAAGGTTGCTGTTAATTCTTCCATATCTAAGCCTCTTTGCAGAAACTCCCTTTGTCTTCCAAGTCCCAGTCATTAGAGCCTAATCCTATCAACCAGGGGCTAATCTGAGGGCAGAGGGTTCAGCCCCCTCAGCTCCACAGGCCAACACACACGCACGCACAAGTACACACATAAACGTTAAAGACACACAAACACAGACATGCTCAGAGATGTACACACTCGTGCTCAAAGCACTAAAAGAAATGTAGACGTTTGAACATGTGCACACACCTGCTTGTATAGCTATCTTTGTGAGGACATCAATTGATATAATACTGTAACCTTAAGCATCACAACTAAATGGCTAACTCCAACCCTAAGTGTAAAGCCAAGTATTCTTCATCAAACAGCCCTTTGAAGGAGTGTGAGAAAGTGAGGCAAATGTTCTCACTACAATGGTCCAAAACTTAAACTGGTTCTCACAAAGACAGTTGTTTAAGTAAAATTACTCTCTCTCTCTCTGTCTCTCTCTCTCTCTCACACACACACACACAAATTAAATCTGAGCTATTATAGCATTACACAAAAACAATCATTTACCTCCAAAAGGTACACTTCCAGCCAAACTTTATAGGCTTTCTGATAATCTACTTGGTGAAGAAGAGACCTGTATGCATGCAGGAGTGTGTATGTGTGTGTGCGTGCAGGTGCGCATGCATGTGAGAGTGTGGCTGGAGGTGTTGGGGGGGGGCATCACATTCCCACACATTCCAGCAGAGCCTCTCCCCCTGCCATCATCATTCTCCTCTTTATTTCAGTGCTGACTATGCCCAAGATTAGTTATTGATCAGCAAGGATATAAATTATTCTAAAGTGAAAGCCCAACAACACAGTCATTATAGATCGACTATTGACCAACGCCGATATATCATTCCATTTCCACTGCACTGCACCCCTGCCACTAGCCAGAGAAATGCTCAAATAATGAGATGGAGGATTTTTATGACTTGGGCACACTCTACTTGACCTTTCAGGGAAGGTAGATGGATGATATCAGCGTTGGGTTCTTAAATGTGATGCCATTTAGAGAATTTGGCCACAATGACTTGGTAAATTAAGACAAAGACAGATTTTGATGGAGATGAATAGCGAGTATGAGGGGTTTTCTGAGGTTACTTCTTGTAGAAAAAGTTTGCAAAAGTTGCAGCTGCTTGTCTTTGGTTGGCAAAGTCAAGTGCAATGTAATGGATTTCATGTAATATTTAAAGTTATTTTATTCTAAGTCCAATGAGGTACAAAACACAACATATCTAGAAGCTTAGATACAAATACCCATTACATCCATATTAACCTCTTAACACATCATTCACAATAAGGACTGGATTTGGGCCTCCTCATCTCCTCTGTCCTCTATCCTCCTTCCTGTGACCTGGAAATCAATCTTAGTATGCCATGTTGAAGGATGTCTCAGTTCCTAAAATGCATCTGGAGGTCGGAGAGAGGAGGATCGCCAGATGAAATAGAATTGTGGATGCAAGGGTGTATCTTTTGAAGTGTTTTTACCTTCAACTTAAAAAAAGAGACGTGACACACAGCTGAAATATACAAACCAGGGCAAAACAACTAATCCTTTTTATTCATTTGTTGTTTCAGTCATTTAATATGATCAAAGTTTCTGCCCTTCACTATTTTAATATTTGTGATTTTTAAAAAAAGAAAAAGGCAAAATATCTTGTCACATTGCACCATGTTGTGAATTAAATTAAAAGTGGCCCCAAATATAAAAAATGTCATGAGCACTGTTATACCTCATATTATAAAATACAGCAGTAGTTGGGCTGTAACAAAAGGATTTATGATGCAGTTGTGCCACATGTCACATTTAAATAACATCACTTTAAAATAAAGCTATGAAGCAAGGATGTCTCTTTTTGTTAAATGCCTGTTGCCTCGACTCCTCTCTCCTCGTGTCTCTTCCTTGGTTTCTCCTCTCTGTTGGGAGGGACTGAGACAAGACAAGAAGAGTTGAGGAGAATGAGGGGGGAGAGCCTCACCATTAAAATGGTGCAAACCATTTTAAGTAACTAATACCTGCATCTCAACAAATGTAGGCTCAATAATAAGAATCACTACACAGCAGAACTGCAGTTTATGAACTTTCTTGTCATTTTTGCCTATATACTGTACTTTCTGAATCAGTGTGCTCCAGTCTATTTTTTACATTAAGAGTTTGAAAAACAATATGCTTTCTAGCTTTTAGTAAAACTTGTGCACAAACTTTAATTTTAAGGGTTCAGTACAATAATCTGTTTCAATTCTTTAGTCAGTAAATGTCATAAAATCACAAGTTCACAGAGTCCAAAATGACTTTTTAAATTTGCCTTTGTTATGCGCCATCTAAAAGTCGACACGATTTAACATGAATGTGACCCATCTTCCAAAAGTTCCACGCAGCCACAAAGACAACTTATTCAGATTTGATCATAGCTTTGTTTATTTTACATGTTTACAAATCTTAGAAGCTCAAAGTTGCCTCAGGGTGTACAAAAGCCAAACTAACAAACAAATAAATCTACCTAAAGAAACAAAACCAAAATAACCTAACCAAAATACAATATAATAGATTACCTCCCTGTTAACATAAACAGGGGAAACAAGGTTAAAAAGAAATGGTAGCCCAACCCTACAAAATAAATAAATAAATAAATAAAGACTAACAAAGCAAACTGCGTGACAAAAGCTACATGTCAACACAATGGATTTAATTGTGGCTGGCGGAAGCGCAATCTTGGCTTTTAATGTAGCGGGCTGTGAGAGGCCAGGAGCCAATCATCTGCAAATCACCACTTCGTGCCTGCACACTTCACTTAACATACACACGTGTGTTCACACCTGAGATAAATCATCCAGACATTCCTCACTGGGAAGGAAAACAAACTAGTTTCACAACAGCATAATACAACTACAGTCCTAACCGCTTATTTTATTGGGCGTTCCAAGCCCAAATCTATATAATGTACAGCATTGCAACTTTGCCTTCAAGCGATTCCGACTCTGCATTCCCAACCCTCACGCCAAGCTCCAGTAGTAATAGAGGGATGAGACAAACAGGCTGTCTGGAGTCGCAGAAGTGATACAGTATATCTTGCTGCAGTGAGGTGACCATACAAACTGCACAGTAATGAGACCATGTCTGATAAGCCCATTGCTTTTTGATACCCTTCATTCACTGGTGATCACTGTGGTAGTTTTGCTTTTTTCACTCTGTGAACCAGTATAAAACACCCATAGAGCTTTGTCTTGAAATTTTGGCTCATAACCTTACACAATAGTACTAGCCATCACTGCTAAATTAGATCGTTAACTTTCGTACTACTACATTTCTGATTACATACAGTAAAAGCTTCTGGAATATTGATTTACCTTTTCATCAAAGTGTGAACCCCTTCCATAAACAAGATGCAGTATCTTAGGCACAGACATGTCTGCAAACACTCGCCATTTACTCTCCACCTTCAAAAGAAAAGGCACCAACAAACTTTAAAAGGCACAACTTCTACAAACGTTCTCCCTTTCCGGTTTGCGTTGCACTTTTCACAGTTTCACTACTGCAGACAAGTTTGCGTCTTCCATGCAAACTACTGGTGACTGCCTCAACCTGCTAGTGACAATAGCAATCATAAAGAGGTTTTGGGTGCAACACCATATACAGTACCTCTTTGCAACCAATTTTGTGCTAGCAGCTGCCAGACTGAAGCCTTACTTGTTCAGTTCCATGAAAAAAAAAAAATTCAATTTAAAAATTAAAAAACAAAAAAAAAAACAACACAGAACACCACCTCAAAAGTTTAACCTTTTTTTGGCATGTTCTTGATTTACGCATGCAAGTCTCTTTAGCCTGTGCTGGCCCACACTTACTGCCATCCAACCCACTCACCTTTTCTGCCAAATGAACTACACTAGCATAAAAAACACAGAAAAGCAGAAAACAGAAAAAAAACAAAACAACGCATGTTTACAGTTTTGCAGCAGGAAACTGCAAATCATTACCATTTTACATGACTTGCTGGACATTATTTTAACAATTAGCTTTCTCTTGATTGAATTCATTATGTTTATCAAAACAGAAGGTCATATAACCATATAATACAACTTCAGAGTACCATGACACTAGTCCTGTAAGTGGTCCATCCAACTGGACACTGCTGTGGTTAAGGCTTTGATTGGAGTTAGGCACAGTAATGAGTCCGTCATTGACTTCGAACAAACACACAGCAGTCTTCTTTGTTTTCTGATGTTTTATTGACCCATCCAGCCAACCAGACCTCCTCCATCTGCAGACTTTACTGGATAATAAGATCACCTGGCTTCCTCCTTTGCTCCCACTGGTCGAAAGTCACAATTAATATGGCCACTAGAGGGCTTTTTTACTTGAACATAAACAATTATCATTTTGGGGCAAAGCATGTAGAGTCTTTCATCACGTTATGTTTGCTAGTTATACAGCAGTGTTGCATTTTCTTGTGTTAAGGCATAATGGGGCAGATACAATATTATCTCCTCTGACTGGAAAGATGTAAAAGCAGTTTGTGAACCATCTCTTGCCTTGTTGTGACAAGGTTTGATCCCACTTTGTTTTCTTGTCGCTTAGTGCAGAATTTCTTCGAGGCGGAGATGGGGCTGGTACAAATGGGGGATTTTATCCTTGGAGGTGTCAGAGAGTTTAGCAAAGTGTAAAATACTTAAAGCATCAGGGCAACACAATCCCCTGCTGGTCACAGTATAAATCACCATATATTCTTATTGGCCTAAGCCCTTGTTATGAGTAAATACATCCACAGGCAAGGGAGGCTGGCAAGGTTCACAGGAGATTCATCCAGCAACAGCAGAGGGAAGTCACTGTCTGTGTGCCTGTGTGTGTGCGTGCACCACATGCTGCTTAGGAAGGCTAAGGAGAGGATAAGGAGATCAGCAGAGGGGGAATATCACGCCTCTTAAGCATGTATACACTTTCTAACTTTTACTTTTTCACCCAAAACCTAAATAAATCCCCACTCATCTAAGCATGATAGACTCCCCTCACCCCATGTATCTTTCCTCTAAATTATTAAATCTCCCCCCTTTTTAGAGAGATTTTGGCATTGCTACAATACCCTTGGAGAGACAAATTTCAAAGAAAGCCAAATATATTTAATGACTATATATTATTTCCAATCAGTGATGCTTGTTTACAACATTTCCTACTCACTGTGTTGGAAAGCTTGCTCCATATTAACCAAAACCACACAAAATCAAGTCATTTTCCATCCCCGGCCCAAATTATTTGTTGCTTTCAGTTCCTTGTCTATTTAATGGATGAATTTGGTTAACGGGTGGGGTGGGGTGGGGAATTGAGAGGAGAGGAAAGGGAAAGGGAAGGGAGTAAGGGACAGAGACTGGGGGAGAGAAAAAACAGTTTCATATTTCTGTAAGCCTCAAACTTTTGGCAAACAGAAGAAAAGAGAACTTGGCCCTAATTCCATCTCACGCTGGCGTTTGTGCATTCTAAGTTCTCGGGGGCTGCTCTGGCGGAGGGCCTGAGCCCGTAAATTGGATATTAGGGGGCGATATAAAGGAGCCTGTGTGTGCTCCCGTCCCGGGGAATTATTGCCTCCAATATCCCTGCGTATGCGTCTAGGGCTTCCGAAGCCAGGCCAGATAGATCCTCATCTCATAAGGGGGCCAAGACTATATCCATCGCTCCTTAACTTTTATGAAGCTCCCAAGCTCTACAATGGGATTTGCCAGGGTGTCTTTTCCCCTTATCCAAGCAAGGGGGATGTGACAATGCAGATATAGCTGCATTCTTTGGGCTCCAAAGCTCCGACCTCTTATTTGAATACAAGCATTCCAAACTGTAAAGTGGCATTCTTCTTTTTTCTCTGTGAAGCCAAGACTTTCTCCCCGGTTTTGGAAATGCTTTTTTACCTCACTTTTCACTCCTTTATTTATGACTCTTACTCTTTTCTCTGCCTGTATGTAGCATTTTTCTCTCTTTCTTGCATCTTTTTCTGTTCTTTTCTGTCACTCTCTGCCCTTACTTGAACAGCTCTTGATTGCCTTTTCTCTCTCTCTCCCCTTGTCTTTCTTAAGTCTTGTTTTCTCCTACGAAGAGCTTCAGTGACTGCCCCCCCTCCTCTCTCGCCATGCCCCTGTGCCCCCACCTCCACCCCTTCTTCCCTTGGGTAATCCTAAGAAGGGGCAACACCATCAGAGGGTGTGAAATTAAATACATTACAGCATTGCGGATTAAAGTGTTTCATAGGCAGTTGCTCATCCACATCAAACTTTAGCTTTTTAAAGCCTAACATTTGATCTAGGTTAGAAACCGAGGCCAGAGGAAGGGATTGGGACACTTGTAGACCCCAGAGAGCAGAGCAATACTTACTAAAGGAGAGGATGGTGTTTAGAGGCAGACAGTGGGAAAGTAGAAGGTGGTTTAATTCTTATCCTGTTGCCGACACAGGGAAAAAAAAACACTTCCAAGTTGCAGTGAGAAGAGAAGTTGGACTAAAAATTTACTGCAGTTACTGGAAATGTCAGCAAGCAGGAAAATAAAGAAGTTGTGTGTTCTGTTTCACAAGGCATATATATATGAGGATAGCGTAATCTGGGAATTAAAGTGCCTGCACACAGGGCTGTGCTCAACCAATGCGAATGCAGGTAATCATACCTCTTTCAAAAGTAATAAATGTTAATGTGCCATTTCCCAGTTAATGAGAATTACTCACATCATCCATCACATCATCACAATCTGGGCCACACATTGCTGCCATCTCACACTGGACCATTGCTGCATGCTGAACTGAAATAAAGTAAGACTTTAGAGACATGTACAGTATGTAAATTCTTAAAATTTGAATGTACAGGAAGCAAAGAATATTAAACATATGCAAGATTACACATCACACAGACTTTAATTCAAAACAAATGCTGCAGCAGTTTGCTCTAAAATATATTCATCTGTGCCCTACTTTTATCTGTTTTCACAATATATAAAATGCTATATAAGAGGATATTTTAAAAAATACATGTACAAATGGTAATTGATCTGATACAATGTGGCAAATGGCTACAGATATACATAAATGTCATCTTGTTACACAATATTATTTGTATACAGTACATACAATATCACAATATTAAACATTATTATACATATTTAAAACAATAAATAGGAAGCAAAGGCTACAATGCCTGTGAGCAAGGCTCCAAAAGGAACCGACAATTTTGGAAATTCTGAACTTGACCACGTTTGCTAGCTTATCTAATGAGCACTTCACTGTCGAATTGTGGAGGTTGAATTGTTCTTATATTTTCTAAACAAAACGAACAAATTTACATTAACTGATAATGTCTTAGCTTGAATATTTTACTGACTGTAGAGTTTGTTTTTGGTATACAAAGATAGTGCAACTGTCCAAGCCAATTAAGTATTAAATCAGCTAAGATATAAACTTGTATAAACATGCAGCAGAGTTTCTTTTACACTCAGCTTTACACAGATGATTTGGCTGTACAGAGCACAGCTCTTTCTGTTGTCTAGTGTGGGTACCTGACCAGATGGATGTCCTTTAAGTTTTTCATGGTGATGAGGTCAGACATAAAGGGAAGTCGGTCCAGCTGGGATCGGTCCTGATTTCTCTCTCTGTCCTTATTCCTCTCCTATTCTAATGAGTCTCCGGGGATGTCAGCTCTCACTTAATCCACTCATCTATTTTGACTTCCTTTGTAACCTCAGAACTCAACTAAAGGTCATGTTCTGTTAGGTTTGTTTAATGACACCTATTGATTCCATTCTCATGTAGGAAAGCTTTGAGTTTGGGTTACACTGCATCAATAAATCTGCAGAACATCAAAGAGATTGAAAAAATTTGTCATTATATAAGCATTTGAGGTATTTGTAAGTTGAGGCACCAATAAAAAGTGCAGTGTTAGGGTTTATTTGTGTCTATTTATTCCAGTTAGTTCAGTAGAATGAAAGGATTCAAGACAAGCATGGCTAAAGCAGCACAGAAACCAACAGCAGCTGCCTTTAAGACTAAACACAATATCTACTTAAAGATACAGTCACAACAGAAACATCTGTTGGTGTCTAGACATAGCAACTAACTGAGAAAGCCTAAGACCGGGACAAGGTTGCAGAGCCTACTCTGACAATAAGACATGGATTTGTTGTGCATTTACTAAAAAAGGTGCTGGCAGCACTTTCAGGAAGAGTCACAGTACAGTATGAAAGGTTTCATTCCAGTAAAAATATTTTCCACTTAAGGCTTTGTTGTGTCTCCTTTCAATACTACATTCCAACATGAAAAAAATTCCCAAAAGTGAGAAACTGTCATCAGTGGTGATGTCTGCTGTTTACTTTTCAAATTTTCACAATTTGTATTTACACAAAAATACCAGTTAACTGAGGTTTATTGAGATGACTCCTCTCAAGACTAAAGTCAGAGTTTGGGACATACACGAGAGCTAATTTAAGCTTCAGTCACGCATGAAGAAATGCATCCTTCTCAATCTTTTAAATGGGGCTGATTCATTGAAAAAATGCAGGTGCCAAAGCAGAAAGGCTCCGGTTAAACAACACAGGGTCAGCTGACAAAAAAGACAAATGAGGCTAATAATCATCCAGCAATGGGCAGCTGATGTCATCCTGCAAAATACTATGTTAATACACAGTATAAAAGAAGAACGTGTGTTACATCACCGATTGGTTACTGAAATCCCATTATGAAGAGTTAAGTTGAGCATTTCACTGTTTTTAAAGTGGACATGATGAGCCAGTGGTGGATCTGACTGTAAAACTGAAGGACACTGCATGCTCATTGCCTAATAACTTGTGATTGACAAGTTGTTACCCAGTGAACTTACCTTGGATAATCCTTCTTTCTCCATCCATCCATTTTCTTAACCACTTATCCAATTCAGGGGGGATGGAGCCTATCCCTGCTGTCAACGGGCGAAAGTCAGGGGTATACTCTGGACTGGTTGCAAGTCTATCGCAGGGCACACAGAGACAGACAACCATTTACGCTTACATTCACACCTAAGATCAATTTAGAATTACCAATTAACCTAACATGCATGTCTTTAGGCTGCGGGAGGAAGCCAGAGTACCTGGAGAGAACCCAATCAAGCTCAGGAAGAACATGCAAACTCCACACAGAAAGGCCCAGTTGGCCGACAGGTTTGAACCAGGAACCCTCTTGCTGTGAGGTGACAGTGCCAACGACTGCACCACCCTGCCAACCTAACCCTCTTTTCTGACTCTTGTAATGACCACAATTTACAAAATTAACTTCACGTTTTACAGTACATGGCATTCTCAGCCAGTGTT
Organism: Paratilapia polleni; assembly: GCA_015106735.1. Classification (NCBI taxonomy): domain Eukaryota; kingdom Metazoa; phylum Chordata; class Actinopteri; order Cichliformes; family Cichlidae; genus Paratilapia; species Paratilapia polleni. The sequence continues at coordinate 50,957 of VUQI01016676.1, forward strand.
CCATCCAAATACTAACCAGACCTAACCATGGTTACCTTCCAAGACCAGACAAGATCGGCTGTGCTCAGGGTTGTATGGCTAAATAGCCCTGCAACCTATCCAGAGTGTACCCTGCCTCTTGCCCTATGACAGGCTCCAGCCCCTCTGCGACCCTGAATTGCAAAGCTGGAAGAAAATGGATGGATGGATGGAACTTCATGTTTTACTCAATATGATCAAAAATTAGCAGTTGAGCCCATAATGTGATCAGCAAAGTGTTAATTGAGGTCATAGAGTAAGTTTTCTCTTCTATATAACTGGTCTTTCTGCAATGAGAGCAGTCACCCCCTGCTGGTCATTAATAAGAATGCCCTTAAGGCACGCCCATGCTGGCTTCACTTTTCAGACATGGAAGCTATGTCCATCCTCCAACTAGCAAGAAGCAGCACTCTCTTCCTAGCTGGAGGATCAAACTAAATTGAAATTAGAAAATAAGAAACTCAATAGAGCTGTACAGTCAGGACAGCAACACACTGACTGCCAAGCCAAACCAATAACAAACAGGAAGCAGAAGTTGACTTGGAAAGAAAAAAGCAGACCATAAGTATTTTTTCTGACTGGGACAGCCTTTATTTAAAAAGCTATACAAGTTTGAACTCCATTTATTAAAAAGTTTTTGCAGCTATCCTTATTTCTACAAAAAAAAAAAAAAAACTCTCTCTTTTATGGCAGGCTTTTCAACTCATCCTCAAGAGTGGCCATCAGCACAACTTTTGCCTTCATTTATGTAAATGAGTTTGGTTTCAAGCATAATCTGATGTTTAAAAGGTACACTTTTACAAATATCATAACAGAATTGCTCTACAAACCCAAGCTACATCCATCTTTTTCATATATGGTCCCTTTCTCTAGCTTTGTATGTTTAGTAAATATTCCGACAGGCTTTCTACCATATACCAATGATGGCAATAAATTTGACTGACAGATATAATTAACTCCAAATCCTCTATCAGCATTTGAGTCATGGTGAGATTGTTGTTGATTGTGGTACTGGGAAAAGAATTATCTAAAGCTTGGACTACATGATTGAAGGATTTTAGGTCACAATATTTTTCTTATATTGGGTTTAGAAGAGATGAAAAAAAAAAAAGAAAAACCCTTTATATTTTTTATATTCTTTACAATTTTTCACAGGTTGGAAAAGGTAGTAAACATGCACAAAAATGGAAGCAATCCAAAAGATCTCCTACTTATCTGAGCATGAATGACCAAAATGACATATGACGGTAAGTTCACACTGAAGCTAACCTGACAAATGTATTTACATCTTTACCTAGTAGATGAAAGCTGGCTAGGCCTTTGTGTAGAGGCTGACTGAAACATTTAGGCTGATGCTTCTGTCATCCTACATCCACTGTACAAAAAAAGCTTTCGCCAGCGACAAGTCAATCATCTTCAACGTTCCTTGGGTAAACAAGCAGAGCTAAAAGAGCTGCCACGTGCTAACCAGCCAACATGCCAGGACACTCGCTGACAATAACACCAAAGGAAAAACAGATTAATAAAGAGAGAAGGGGAGTAAAATAAAGATAAACACAAACAGAAAGGAGAGCAGTCGGAGGCGGCTGGAGGGAAAGGGGGTTAAGAATGGTGCCTGGCTGTGTCTCTTTGGTGAAATAAGAGTGTATAATATGGGCCCTTCATAGGATTGATCCAGAACATCCCCCCTTCACTGGGCTTTTCTTCCTGCTCAAATTGAGGGATTACCCCAGGAGGAAGTGCTTTGATTAGGCACAATAGGCATCTATCCTCTGTTGATTTGTGGGATTGAGGAGGCAAATCCCTGACAAAAAGCTGATACAGAGAGTGAGGGCCACTGGATGATGCCTGGCTAAGGGGGGGCTGGGAGGAAAGGATAATTCCATAGTGAAACAGCCAGGGATGGCCCCTTCCAAAAAAAATTTGGCAAATGGTTAAAAAGGACAAATCAAGGTTGGGGTCAGAGGTTACGATGAGAGAGCGGGGAAGGGATATCTTATGAAGTTCGTGGCAAATGAAGAGTTGAAAGAGAAGCAGAATTTGTATTCTTTAACACAAACAGCTAACTCTGTGGGTTCCCGAGAAGGTGTTCTTTAACTATGTCCAGAGAGGTTTCACAGTCAGTTTTACAAGAAAACAAAAAGGTAAATTGAAAAAATATTGATAAACATCAAGATATGTCAAAAAGACACTGGCCTAGAAGATTTTTGTATTTCTTTTACAGTCTGCTGTTAACTTGCCTTTTTCAGTTATTTTTACAACTGTCAAAACAATCTATAAGCTTGCTGAAAACTTCTCATTGACAAAAATTTACAGATGAAAGCTTTTGTTTTTATTTCCTTATCATTCTTACTGCAAGGAAGGGGAACAAATAGCTCAGGTTAGTACACTGAGCTTTTCTTTGACTCTAATGCTTTTACGAACTTAGATAAACTGGTGTGTGCAATGGTCTCCGTTATCAAAAGGTAATGAAATTCACTGAATAGGCATAATCAACCACTGCTGTTTGGTGTTTTCACCCAAGAGTGGCAGTGAGGTAAATAAGAGGATAAGAGAACTCTTTGGCAAAACAGTTACCTTAAGTCCTCATTGAAAGTCTCTAATCTACGCTCTTTCACCCATCTCTTTCTGGTTACTGTTGCAAGAGTCCCTGGGCCTGTCAGGCAAGCCCTGTTATCCCAAATGAATCCCAAGCTCCTCTAAACACTGCTGTTATCCAGTTTCCGTGGGGACCTGGAGCTACAAGGCACAGACAAACAAGGGCTGGGTGGGAGTGTTGGACGGGGGATTTTTGTCGGATTTACACATATACGATTTCAGGGTTTTAAACTCCCCAAGGTCAGAGTCCAAGCAAAAAGGGCCATCAGTGTCAGCTAGAACAGCCGGTGTGATGCCCAAAGGTGTAGTAGAGGCAGCACAGAGTACTTAATGAAGAAGCACTGACTACTGAGAAAGGGGGCGTGTTATACCTGTTAGAGGCTACAAGTGCAGCTCTGGCTACGGTGAGCTGAAAGGGGCAAAACTTCAAAGGAGGGGGGCAGGGGAGTTCTCATTTAAATTCTTCAGTCCAGTCCCTGGGATTTGGTTTAATGAGCTGAGAAGCAGGAGTAGACAGCTGACTCCTGACTGTGTGTGCGCGCCTGTGTGTCTGTGTGTGTTTGCGTGCTCATGTGTTAGAGGAGTTTTCCCACCACTAAGCCCCTATGTGCACGTATGCAATTTCTGTTTGCCAGACTACTGTGGCAATGCACTGACACACAAACACACACTTTCTCTTTTCTCTCTGAAGCCTCTCCAGCACTGGAGACTCTCCACACACACTCTTGCTCAAACTGTAAAGGTCCAGAGGTTTGCCAAACTGAAGCAGACTGGGTTTCTACTTAGAAGCAATAGCCCCCCCCCTCACTCTGTCACTGCTGCCACTGAAACTGGTCAAAGCTGGCTGTTTTAGTGGCTCTAGGACTGCTGGCAATGAGTGTTGGCAGCCTTGTATCTCTGTATTTTTTTTTCTCGCTTCTCCTCATGCCTGCTTCTGTGCATGTGTGCATTTTTTTTCACTCAAAGAAGTGGCACCTAAAATATGGAATTGGAGGGCCTCACAAATTCTGGCTAACAGACATTTTGATTGGAATGCAAGTTAAGTCTATTTATTTACTGTTATGGTGTGCTATAAGCATCAGCTTTTCTATTCTTTTGTTGTCCTTTTTTTTCCACAGACATCATCAGCCTAAAGGAAATGATGCTGTAGGCCCTTTGCTCTCTGGCAGAACAGGCAGACTTGGAAAAATAAGTAAGACACAGGAGGGAAGCCTATAGAGGTTTCTCACATGACATCATGCACACATTGCTTGAAAGTTGTCCACCGAGTTGCTGGCTGTCGCTAGGTGAAATCGGTTGCAAATAGAGTGCTGTACCAAAATCCTCCTTGTGATTGCTTTGGTCACTAGCAGAATGTCACAGTCACCTGTAGTTTGTATGGAAGACATCGAATTGTTTACAAACTACCAGCCAAATTGTTTGCTAACCAGTAGCTGCACGGTAGTAAAACTTAAAAAAGTGCAAGACAAACCGGAAATGGAGAATGCTCGCCTTCAGAGTAAAAACTGTGCCTCAGCGCTGCAGCCAACACATTTCAAAAGCATAACTCTTATTTTGAAGGTGAACAGTCTTCATTTCTGGTTTGTGACGCACTTTTTAAAAGTTTCACTACTGCTCGGAGAGTAGTTTGCGAGTGTTTGCAGACAAGTCGACATCTTCCATGCAAATTACAGGCGACCACGGCAATCTGCTAGCAACCAAAGTAACCGCAAGGAGGTTTTTGCCAACCAGTCGGGGAATACACATTTTCCCCTCATGACCGATGGTCGTGAACTGTTCTCTAGGCCTATTCTGACTGAGGCCTATTCACTTGACTCTACACTGTCACAGGTTCAAAATGGCAGACAAGTTAACGTCACATGATTAGAAGTCATGTGACTGCAAAGCCTAGATAGTTATGACGGTTGCTGTTTTGGCAGTGAGACTGTATCAATAAATACAAGCCCCAGCCCTGTATTTTTCAGTCATCTGTGTAGGATACTGACATTGTTATTTATGCTAATGACTGCAAATTTAAATACAGAAAATTCATCAAAATTAAGTTTTGAGTATTTTTAAATTTCACATTAAAGTAGTAAACATAAATTAAGAAATTATGCTTAAAAAAACCATCTAATAATACAATTAGATATTTTGTCTCAAACCGGTGAAATGTTCAGTCTTGTAAGGGAGTGTGACAAAGAGATCCGGCTCTAGCAGACAGAGCCGAATATGACACTAGTGTTAATCTCTGACCCTGAAAGCATACAGAGGGATCCTATTACATCTTTCATTTGGCCCCAGCGGGGCCCATCTCGAACAGAGGGATTATTAGGCACTCTTGCAGTCACTTAGCCATAAGCTGCTCCCAACCAAAACCCACAATCAACCCCTGACATCATCAAGTAGGGACAGGGCAGAGGAATCTTTGTGTGCGTGTATGTGTCAGCAGGAAAGCAACATCACGCTGATTCACAAGAGGTAAACAATTTCATGTCAAATTTTTTGCCTTGGTGCAGCAAATAAACAGACTGCGGATCATTATTCGTTAATGAACAGCAATTGAGTGAAATTAAACTTATCATCAGCAGATGTGATGGCTGGAGCAGGGATGGTGGCACGCCGCCCAGAAGTGGGTGGAGGGGTGGCTGTGCAGTGCAATTGTAAAAGAAAAAAAAAGAAACAGAGCAAAGAGAAAATAAAACAAGTGAAAGAGTTGAACGAGACTGAGGATGTGGATTCATTTGAATGGAAGTGAGTGCAAGAGAGAGAGAGGGGAAGGAAGAAGAAAGAAAGAAAAGAGAGTTAGCTGTTGGCAGTTAACAGCTGCTCGGGCCTCAGTGCCCAAAGTTTCAGACTGAACTAGAGTCTTGTACTGTATGACAGCATGTTAGAGGGCCACCATATGCACCGCCGCCCGTGTTCTGTCGTGTGCAAGATAGATCGTGAAGATAAAGCGACAGCTCTATTGAGCAGCTCTGTTGTGCACCTGTCTAGCAGTACTTTTTTTCTGGCTTCATTCTCCTGGATTCCTCTGTGATTACTGAGCAACGTGCATCTCTGCAGTGACATCAGCCTGCAATTTACATCCAAATTAGAATCAGATGAATAAGAAATGGCCCTTTTCTTGTCTTCTGGCCATCCCTCACTCATGCGCTTCCTCTCTTCTCTCTTCCTCTAGCACTTCATTCTCTCTCTCTCTCTCTCTTTTTCTCTTCTTTTTCTAGATGAATTGAGGGTAGGTTAGCACAAATGTGACATGACTTCCACTGAAAGCGAGCTGGATGTCTCTATCAAAATCATTCTCTAAAGTGGCCAAGTGCCTGGGTTTGGAAGAACTTCTGGGGAAAAGAAAACTTTTATCTGATTCTAATCAGAGTTCCTACAAGGCCAGTAAACTCAAGTACAATAGCTACACTGATAAAACACTTGAAAACTGAAAAATAAACTGACACAAAACTGAGTCATACTCAAAAGAAAATAATCATTTGAGCTAAAGTTCAGGCTGTCCTTGAGGTTTCATTTTCTTTTTTAAAGTGGTTTATTTTTTGACCACATTTCAGCAAGTCATGCACAGCTGCAACTATCCTACCCCCGTCTTCTGGCAAAATATTCCCAAAGGGTTTAAAATAAGTTTACCATTTAACCTTTGTCAAGTATTGCTGACTAAATTAAAAAAAACTGGTACTTACTATATATTCACAACCCCTTGTGTAACAGTAAATGTTAATCAGCAGTTATTGTCTTTGTCTATTGTCTGTTGTTTTTACAGAGTAACATGAGTAGTGTGATGCTCAGAAAAAAACAGCACTTGGTCTGTTAAAAGAGTTTCATGTAAAATCCCAGTACTTATGATGATCAGCCTGTGGACTTTCAGTGGTCCGAGCACACAACCGCAGTCTTTTTTTTTTTTTTTTAACTATAAAAGTACAGCTTTTTGGGTGTTTAGTTTCGCTGCTATTTAGTATTGCTGTCTCTCTTTTTTTAAATACTTACTTAAGGTTCCAGTCACTCTAATTTAAGCTGTTTTCTGGACAACACCTGAAGGATATATTGGGCTCTTTAGCTAATAAATGTTGCCACGTGTTTACAAGAGAGTTGCCAAGTTTTTCTATGTGCTGTTTGATGGAGTCAAGTTTTTTTCCACCAAAATCATCATTCAAAATCATCTCCTGATGATTTTCCTGATAAGAACAAAAAGTAAAGTTGTGTGCAATAAAACAGAAACCATGAGCCTTTAGTCACAATTCTTACCGTCATCTCAACATCTGCAATACACTGATTAGAGTAGCTTAAACTGAAATTCTTCAATTTAGTAACAATACATGACACCTCTTAACAATAAATTAAATATAATTATTGAGTATGCTTTAATGATGGTGACATCTAAACCTGATTAAAACAGAGGATAAATTAGGAATGTTTTCATACTCCTTTCTGATTTTCTATCAGAAAGTCAAAAAAGACCTGGCAGAGCCTGAAGCTGTACACAACAAAAATGCCAAAATCCAGTGGACCTTAGCAAAGACATGGCAGGTGATAATGACTTCACTATTTAGGCCCAAGAACATATGTCAGTCAAGTTGTAGATATTGTGTTATTCAGCACAATTTTAACCTATTAAACTCAGTTTTAACTTTGAAATACAATTTAAATTTTGATTGCAACAGGAGAAAAACGAAATACTTAGAAGTAGACATAAGTTAGGTTTAGCAGGCAGGTTTCAGATCCAAATATGGTGAAACCAGTTTCTTTTTCTTTTCTTAAAAAAAACAAACAAAAAAAACATATTGTTTATATAGCCCAGCTGAGCCATAATCAGATCTCAATTAAACACAAACTCAACTATATGGAGCACAGTTTTAAGGTGGACCACCCTTTGTGAATAGAAAGGGTGTTATAAAGCAGCAGCACACTAAGGGTTTAAACCTCTCTACATCAAGTAGCTGCCACAGTTCCTTTTTGGATGCAGCTACCTCTTCTTCGCTCAGACTCCACATCAACATGTTTGCTCTCCTGGCACTAGCAGAGTCTGAGGGGACACACACTGTGAGCATATATGGCTGGTGGGCTACGAGATCACAGAGATAAACATATGTTCATTGGCAGTCTGGAACCCTGGAGGAAGGAGACTGGCAACCTTTTAACCCCTGCGCACTCTTTCTCTCCAAACACATACAGACACAATAAAATGTACGGATATGCATAAAATAAACACACAGCTGCAAAAGGAGGGAGAGACCAATGTGCACAAAATACTTGCTTGCTTACGCACAGGTACACATGTATGCACACTTTCATGCAAACACCAGGAGAGAGAGAAAGAGAGAGAGAGATCCCCGTCCGGCAAGCAATATTTTGTATTATTCATGAGGGAGAAAATATTCAAATAATCATGAGCTTCTGCTTCTGTGCCAAACACGGTTTCTGTGGTTCATACTCCACTGTGAGAGACAGAGAGAGAGTGAGAAATTCCAGCACAGTTTATCCTCCACTCTGTTTCCCTCCAGCTTGTCCAGATAAAGTTTTGTTAAAAAGTGATGTTACAATTGTGAGAAGAACATGTCTGTGATAGAAACAATTTAGAATAGAAAAAAAATAGAACAGAACAGAGTAGAGACTGACATTTCTACCACATGCTTTTACCACAAAAATAAGCTAGAGGACATCACTTCAGTAAAGCACAGTGTGTCCAAGCGTCGAGGTGTCACTCAACCTCCTTCACCACCAAACCGACTAAAACAAACTGGCTCAGCGGACCTCATCTTTGTTCCCACCGTGTTAGCTGTCCATCACTTTGATTGGCAGACAAGTGTCAGAGTGAGGGAATGTCGCGGGAAGCTGTGAAGAGAGCAAAAGCCATCGCAGCAATCTCAATATTTCATCTCGACCCCTGAAGAAGGGCTCCACGGTCTCATAGTTTAAATTCTAATCGTGTTAGGCCACAGGGGCATGTCATTTAGAAACCCAGCCTCCGGCTCGCCATCCCTTTACTTTCCTCCCTGGCCCAAACAAATTATTAGACGATTCCATTATTTCTCCATTATGCATATGTGTTTGCGTGTGGCTGGCTGTTACAGACTGGGAAGAAAGTGCATGGATAAATAGGCTTGGTTAAGCTCATCATGGGCCAATACGTCTGGTCCTGGACACAGCTGAGGTCCTCAGGGGTCTTCAAATTGGTCATCATTAGGGCCATAACGCCGCTGTTTTTCTTCTACTAATGCTTCACTGCAGCTAATCAGTGTGCAAAAAGGATACTTCTATGTCTGCTTTTCTGTCTTTCATTGTTTTTATTCTGATCCCCCCATGGTATGTGACAACATCATGTAATTAAGAAATTACCCTCTGTGTTCTGTAAAAAAATAAAAAAAATAAATAAAAATTAAAAGACAGATTACATTTGTCTTTTGTTTAGTATAAATCTGGATTTTGGGAAGTTTTTAGGAAGTATTTTCTGAAATAGGAAAGCTCAATTTGATTTTTATGCTTTATACCATGCTGTAATAATGTTTTGTCAATTGCTGTTTTCAAGGACAGGAATGATCTTTCAAATCAAAATTATTAAGGTAACATGCAAAAGAAGTCCTTGAAAGGTACGTGAACATTTCACAAATCCTATTTTTGCTGACTTTCAGTGGTTTAAAATGTTGTAGAAGTGTACTCCAGGACTGATCCATCACTGACGTGTGTGGTCCCACAAAAACCACATGTCTGACCAGGTCCAAAACTGCAGACATGGTGAACTGAAGTCCTTAAAACTGACTGTGTAACTCCATTAGCTCTATTTTCTGAGGGAAAGCCTATACCATCAATTCTCCCATATATACATGTCTTCTATATAATCAACTGTTGCCAACATTTTAGTAGATTTTTTGTAGACTATAACAAAAATTGTATAGATAGATAGATAGATATAGAATATCTGCTAGGTGAAATGTAAAATACATTTTGAAAAATGTAGAAAACTGTACAGTTTTTTCCTTTTCACAGCAACTTTTTAAATACAGAAATATGGCCTAGGTTATGCAGGATTTATGTTATTTTTTGTTATCAGCTGTGGACATTAAATGAAATTATACTAATCCCTCTTGATAATAACTGCTCTGTCTTAAATTTACTTCAGTCTTTATCTACCTATGATCTCAACTGACAAATAATCTCTATGGCAGTAGGGACAACTTCAGACGAACACACAAAAACACACACAGCAGTAAAGCCACCCTCCATGGACATCATCAGCATAGCATAAAACATGCTGTACATAAGGTTTTTCCATTCATTATAAATGAGAGCAGAGGGAGTTTTACAGATCATGAAAGATATAAAGAGAATTGTATTGCATGAGGCGATAATCCATATTTCTGCCTTGGACAGTGTGTTAGGGTTATTTTTGGCAATGTCAGCTGGCTGTTTTTAATGGGCTGCATATTTACAATGTCATGGTTTTATATTTTACAGCCTCAAACGGATTTCCTGCAGTCTCTCGGCAATAATCATGGTCAGTTCATAACTCACCAGGGATTATTGATGCACTTTCACATCAGCATAACTGATCCCATTTGGTGCAGCAGATGCTATTAGCCAGTGCACCTTATAGTATCGGGGTAAAGGCATTCTCAGTGTGGGTGGCAGCCGACCAAAACCACTAAAGCGGGAAGTCTTGATGTTACCATTTTCACCACTGTCATTGACAAAAATTAAAGATTTTGGGCCCTAGATGGTCAGTAAAAATCAACTAGTTACAATAAATTATTGCTTGATTAAAAAAATGAATGCACATTGGGTAAAATCAAATAATTATGAAAATACTGATAATTCATGAAACTAACTTTATCGTTAAGTTGACAAAATTAGCAATGATAACTAAGTTAGGTACCATGTCAGTTATGTGAGTAGAGAACTTTTGCAAAACTGTTCCCAATTTCAAACACTTTGAAATAATTTAGCTCATTTGGCTCATATAGATTAGGCCTCAATAGGCCTTTTAAGGCCTCTTTTGTGGTTTCATCTTACTTTGCTTTAGAAATTCATATCACATATTTAGACAACTATTCGTGATACTGGTCTTTATGAATAAAATTGACTTAGCTTGACACCTGGCCTTTAACCCAATGTTATAGTAGCAGTTGTAGTTATAATTAGAAATTTCAAAGTTTAGGTGTTTTCCATTTTGTGCTAGTACTATCTGTAATATGGGAGGGTAATACGTTATATAAAGATGTATCAATATACACATAGCACCCTTGCTTGCATTTTAACTCTGATTTTTAAATAAATATTTGAATTTGTTATTGACTGTCCCATTTCGACACCACTTTCAGGATAGTGATGCTACAATCCAATTGTTTTTCAGTGCTGATAGTGACTCAAGATTGGCCAGAGGTAACCAATCCATGTTAATTAGAGTTTCTTCAAAAATATCATTTGAAAATTCTCTTTTTATATTATTGCTTACATTCTTTCAGCCACAGGAAGGTACCACTTCAGTTTTTGTTACACAACAAAACCTGGACTTATCTTACCAAACATAGAACTAATTTAGATGAGTTACATACACCAGGATGAACAAATTTTATATTTGGGGGGCAAACAAGAATTGGTATCAGAAATGCAAAAATCACAGGAGAAAAATTTGGATAAATGCATTGCTAGTTTCTGGCCCCTCTATGCCACTGTATACTGTACCATTAAAACATCTGTACTATACATACAGATTTAGCTGTTTAACATGTGTCTGACTGGCCGAAATTGGGTACTGAGGCTATTTAATGGCTTTAGGAAGCAGAGAAACTGAAAGAGACAAACTCAAAGACACTCTTAAACTTTCTACTTTTGCAGAAAATTTTAATGCAATGTTTTGCACTAAATATTTTTTATAAAGATTTAAATCATTTAGATCATTTAAATTTGGAAAGTTGAAGATTATGCAATAGTGTATCCTGCTATTAATACCATTCAGCAGCTTTCATCAAGGGAAAAATGGAGGGAACCAAAAATGTTTAGACTTGTAGACATAACAGCACCCATATCACATGACCAAGACATGACTGAGATGCATTAAGCTTGAAACTGCAGAGCTTGAAGCACATTTGGTCCAAGCAACAACATTACCACCATTCACATCCCTCACCTTCTAGTCTGTCCACACTTGTTACAATGTGAAGACTCCCATCAGTAAATCAAGTCAGAGGGGATCATTTAGCCCTAATGGCTCCGCTACAACTGGACCCCCTGTCTATCCAACAACAGTCCCCTCAGCACTGCAGCCCAATGTGGTAAAATGTCACCTCTGAAAATTAGCCATCAAGCGGGGGCAATTTTCCCCCTAGCTAAATTGCTAAATAAGTAGCGGGGCTGTAATAGGTAGCAATCTGGGGCTAATCTGATGAGATCATTTGGAAAACGCTGGACTGGGGGTTGAGAGGATCAGAGGGAAGCTCTGTATGTGTATGTGTGTGTGTGTGTGTCTATGATAGCATGCGCATGCATGTATGAGTGCAGTTGTCATTGGCTACAGAATTCAGGAGGTGTGTATATGAGAATGTCAAGCAGCCTTTTATGTACTTATGGGTCAATATATATATATACAGTACACTGTGATACACTAGTCATAGCAGCAATGTATGAACGTGTTTGCATGCACTTTATATTAAATGTATGTGTGTGTTCTCTGTGCACATGAACGTAGGTGTGACAAAACCAAGCATCGTCTAAGCTTATATGATGACTGAGGAATTGTGTGTACACAGCTGGAAGGTCATGTGACCATTGACGTACAGTATAGTGGCATGTGATACTGTGTACGCATGTGTGTGTGTATGTGTGTGTGTGTATGTATGGAGGGAGGGGACATGGTGACGTGGCGGAGGGTGAATATTATTGTCGGTGGCCTCCAGATGCCAGCTGGCAGGGGCACAAAGGGAACAGACAGGGAGTGGGTTGAACAATTACTGTTATTCATAGCTGAGCCAACAGAGAAAGTCTGTGCCATTAAAAAGCACACTGGGCTGGATTCATGCAGATACGTGTGGATTTAAAGCAATACAAACACAAGAATACAGCTATATACATTCATGTAAAAATACACACAAGCTTATACCTACATATAGTGTGGACAAACACACATCCTTTATGTCTGTCTCTCACAAACATACACCAGGGCACCTAGTCAGGCAATCCAAGAAGAAAAAAAAAAAAAACAACAAACTTGTGTAAACAACCATGCACAGGTTGCACCAAAAAAAAAACAGAGCATAGCAAACCACCTGTTTCAACGTGATTGCCACATTGTTATGATTGGGAGATTGGGAGCACGAAAATGAAAAAAAACTTGGCTGTGAACTCTACCTTAAACTAACTTGGACAATGGTTTTTCCTTTGTTTCAGTTGCTTGTCGCTGTACAACCTCATTTTCTCTTAACCCACTTTTGCAGGGAACTACAGTAATTGTTATTAAGTTCAATCAGAATGGGGTCAGTACTGGAAGCCACTCGGCCCCGTGTTTAGTAATTAACATTTTGCAGAGAATATCTCATTAGGGGAGACAAAGGTTGCTAATAGGCAGCTCAGCTAGTGAGAACATTGAGCTGAAGTAACAAAACCCCTCCAGTTTTAGTCTGGATGCAATCAGTCCTGGAATTCACTTGCAGTGCAGATATTTTTGGAATGGGTTGTAATACACTGTTCCTAAGTTCCTTAATAATAATACAAGGGTAATGTTCACACAAGAAGACATGCAGTATGCCTGCTAAGAGTTTAAATAGTTGTTTAAAGGATTTTATTAGATAATACAGCTTTCCGGACACTGTGGCATCTGTGTTAACCTGGAGTTATTTTAGCAGATCTAGGAATGGAAATGTTGGTCGGTCCACGACTTTGATCCAGACTGAAATATTATTTTTTTTAAATTGAGGTAGATCACTTTAAACATTTTATACAGAAATCACATAGTTCCAGGATGATGAATCTGAACTGACTCTGGTGATCCCCAGTGTTGCCAACAGCTCAGCCCAGTGGGTTGACATTTAAACTCAGAATGAAATTTCTCAAAAACTTTTGAATAGATTATCATACACTTTGGTGAAGATGTTGGTGGATAATTTGTTCAATACTTGTCCATGTATCCAGTTGTTTTGTTTTCTTAATGGTGAACATTTCACCCTTACCAAGTATCCCTTTAAGAGCATTACTCTAAATTTACACTTGTTAACATGAAATTATTATCATGTCCCAGAGATGAAGACATAATACATTTATTTGGAAAAGTAGTTGGAATGTGGTAAAGTTAACAGCCAGGATTAACAATATCCCTACCATATACAGCTCTGGAACAAATTAAGAGACCAGAACCAAAATTATCAGTTTCTCTGATTTTGCTATTTATAGGTATATGATGAGTAAAATGAACATTTTTGTTTTATTCTATAAACTACTGACAACATAACTCCCAAATTCCAAATACAAATATTTTCATTTAGAGCATTTATTTGCAGAAAATGAAAAATGGTCAAAATACCAAAAAAGGTAAAAAAAAACAAGTACATATTCATTTTTAAACAACACATTACGTTTTAACTTAGGAAGTGTTCAGAAATCAACATTTGGTGGAATAACCCTGATTTGCAATCACAGCTTTCATGCGTCTTGGCATGCTCTCCACCAGTCTTTCACATTGCTGTTGGGTGACTTTATGCCATTCCTGGTGCAAGAATTCAAGCAGCTCAGCTTTGTTTGATGGCTTGTGACCATCCATCTTCCTCTTGATCACATTCCAGAGGTTTTCAATGGGGTTCAGGTCTGGAGATTGGGCTGGCCATGACAAGGTCTTGATTTGGTGGTCCTTCATCCACACCTTGATCGACCTAGCTGTGGGGCATGGAGCATTGTCCTGCTGGAAAAACCAATCCTCAGAGTTGGGGAACATTGTCAGAGCAGAGGGCAGCAAGTTTTCTTCCAGGATAACCTTGCTTCAGCCTGGCTCTTCGCATGAATCAAGCCACGTACAAGGTTATCCTGGAAGAAAACTTGCTGCCTTCTGCTCTGACAATGTTCCCCAACTCTGAGGATTGGTTTTAAAGCTTGAACTTTATACTGGTTTGAGGCAAGAAATATAATAACTGCTTATGAAAGTCAACACACGCACAAGCTGTATTTCTGGCCAAATAGTACTAGAACATAATTTTGAGTTCAAAGACCAGGAGAGAAAAATCTGGCGCCAGATATGTTTTATTCTGATTTTCTGTAAACACTTTGGCACTTTCACAACATCTAAGCGGTTATTTCTCCACCTTGTATGGCTTTAGAGTGTAGGTTTATTTGTTGAAATCTGGGAACACTGAGAGCTACAGTTACCTACAATGCCTCTCTCTGGTTGGGCTTGTATCTTCACAGAAGCTTTCCTCCAGCCATGTATGAAAGCAACTGTACAAATACCAGTAAAAACTGCATGCATTCATCATCTGCTGCCTCAGTGCCTGTGGTGGCTTCATAAATACTGGTCAGTTTGTTTCTACGCTAGCTGTTACTTCAAGGCAGACAGCTTTTCGGGCAAATTTTGTGGCAGGAAGCTGACCATATGAGGGTCAGAAGAACGGTATTCAAAGCAAAAAGTTGGATAGCCTTCAATCAAAAACATATCCACATATGGCATCCTATCCATATGTGTTGAGCATTATCAGGGATTATCTTTCTTAAGAGGGTTTCTTAATGGAGAAATTGTGATAATAAGGAAAGGAAGTAAATGAAAGAAAGCCATCCTTAAAGACTGAAGTTTGGAAATTATTTGAACACTGCAACAGACAACAATTCAGACATAGAAGGAGGAAAAAAAAATCAGATAAAGACTTAGTGTGATCTAAACAGATGGAAGGAAAAAAAAAAACAAGAAAAAACCTCATATGCTTCCAATATGGTGAAATACAATGTACTCACATGTTACCCCCTACCTAGAACAGGAAAATGACTGTCAGTCTCACTTTTCTTTAGCTGTATCTCTCTTTCTCTTCTATGAATAGAGAGAAAGGGATTGTGCATTTGGATGACTGCCTCCATTGGAAAAGTGCCTTCTTTGATCTGCCAGACCTATGCTAGACCTCTGAGGCCTCATCTCCCTCGATAACAAGACAAAGAGGGTAAATGTGTTGATAGTGGCAGACGGTGCTGGAATTCTGGGCAAATGTGTCAAATTAGTTCTCACGTCTGGGTCTCATTCCTCTCCACCTTGCTGTGATCTACTGCTCACTTCTTTCTGCTGCTCTTTACACTCCAGTCATTCTATCCCTCGCTCCTCCCACATCCACTTCTCCATTCCTCTTGTGACCCTGTCCCTCGTTTCTCTCTACTACATCCATATAGATACACACAGCGAGTTAGAGAGATGGGGTTAAATGTTACACAGGAGAAAGGCAGAGCTCCTAGAGTGGTGCAATCTCTTCTCTCACGTACGGATCCCCATGAAAACCACAAGAGTCAGTTTTGGTGTGCAGTCAAACAAAATCCAAACACCTATTTTTATGTGTTTGTTTGATTTTTCACGATGCTAGCTATGTTCAATTCTGCCAAGTGTTGAAGGAAAAGACGATTTGGGGTTTTGTAAACAGCACAGCGAGTATTAGCATTGCCAGCTAATCACAAAACCCCTCCTGTTTTAGTGGTCAAATTATTTATGCATATGATACAAAAATTACTTGATGTCTGATGCATACAAGACGGCTTACAGGCAGGAGGCCAGTCACAACAGGCACACTGTCATGTCATGTCTTTTTGAAATATGAAATCACCTGCATGTAAAAAACCTTTAGTTTTATTTTTTCATTTCTGGTTTCTAGTAAAAACTAAAAAGACTATTGTTTTATGAAATTTAAGCTGATGGTCAATTTATAGTCTTCTTTCATTTTTTTCTCTGTTTTTTATTGATAATGACAATAACAAATGTCCAACCCAGCAGACTACAAATCCATGCTATTTTTGCACATGCTGCTAAAAAGCCTGAAGGTTTTGTAGCATGAAACATGCAATTTTAGCACAAGTATAAAAGGTTACCTCTCATTTAAAAAACAACCACAAATAGTGCAGGTCATAACTTAAACAGTTGTGTGACTGGAAAAGGATCTTAAAGTAACATACATGGCTGATAAAATCTAAGAAATATTTTCAGACAAACGTTTTTCTTGATTTGACCAATATGGCAGATTGCAGGGACACAACACCTCTTATTTTACAAATTTTGTTTAAATAGCCCAGTAACAGAAATTATACAGAGATAATATATTTCACTTTATACTTGCAAGACAAATCTGTGGGTCTGTGGGCGAACATTGCTTACTAAAACAACTCTATGCTAAACTCTTATATTATATATTACTCTTATAATATTAAACTGTAAAAGATCAGAAGACCTAACTCTTTAACTTTAACCAATCAGGGCATTCAAATGATTGCATTTAAAAAAACTAATATTAATATTGTCAGTGATGTGCATATTATACTTTCATAAATAATTGTAGTTGTTTATTGTGTAAATTGCCAAAAAGGACAACATGCAATATACAAAGGTTATACATGACATTTAACTGCATTACCACTATTTTTTTTCTAATTCTCTATAGAGAGTGCAATAATATGTTATCATGATTTTTTTTTAACCATGATTATCATTAATTCATAATCTTATATCATGAACAGGTATTATCTACCATACTACTGCACCATTTGTATTTTAGCACTTTGCTAAACTGACTTCTGGATCAGGGAAGTTCAGATGTGAATATCTGTCCAACTTTACCGTTGTTCTTTTCTGGACCAAGCATTTACCACCGACAGAACAAGGGTCACATTGATGTGACACACTGCCATGTCACATCGAAAGCTAGCCAAGAGAAATGCTCTTTGCCTTTTATCTTTAAATTTTTCCTCTTGTTTTGATCTTAATTTCATTTGCAGACTCATGTTGTTAATCACTTTAGGATACTGCTTTTCCTTCATCATGCAACTACCTAGAGAGCAAACAGGCAACTGCACAAGAATTATGGGATTGTTCCCTAAGAATTGTGGGAATTGGTGTTGGATGAATAGACTCTACATAGCCAAAGACAATAGACATCAACTACCTAGTAGACTAGTGATTCAAAATCTATTTATCTCACACACAAACAAGAACACACACACTGCTGTATCTCTCACACACACACAAAGACTATAACATAAACATGCTACAGCAGTAAATTTATTCATTGCACACAATGATTATTTTTCAGTTATTTCCTGCCCCAAATCAGTGTATATTTAGTCCCCTGATACACTTGGTGAAAGGCACCCAGTGAATTTTTTGACCACTAGGAGTGCAGTGGTGCAATATTTCAGTGAGTCCTTGTTTTGTTTGTTCTTATGCACACACGAGCACACAGGTGACATAATACACATTTATGCTAAAGGTTACTTTTCCACTGGTCTACAGTCGTGAGTAACATCCTAAGAACCACCAAAACTGCACCAACAAAGGTAGAGAACAAGAAAAACAATGCAGGTTTCAAACATACAGGAAGACTTTACATTGAAAATATTTTATGCGGAAAGAAAATGCACCTAAAACATTTCCTTGACCTATGTGATATACACAGTGAACTGTAATGAGGAACACTGAATGTGAACAGAAACTTTAAAACTATTAAGGTTAGTGAAAGTTTGTGTTATGCGGTTTTATATATATATATATATATATATCATAGTCCTCTAAACTTAATCAAGGAGTTCCACTTGCCTAAACATGGTCATAAAAAATATTGATTATGTTTAGTTGCCATCACTGAATACTGAGGGAATACTGAGGAAAAACTGTGAATGTGAATGGAGATTAATTTACTGAGTTCAGTATTAATTCATCTGGAATTAGTACTGAACTGAGTTAAATCTTAAACTTTCTTGCTTATGTTAATAAACATAATCCTGCTGTCATTACATTTTTACAAAATATGATCAATCTGTATAAGAATTTTTAGGAAGCAGGGTTGTAAACTGCTGCCAGTTTAGCAATTGTGTCTCCTTGCATGAAACACAAGCATCTTTTTTTAAAGGATTTCTGAAAGGCTAAAGGGGGTAGGTAGTGAAATCAAATGATACCAGATGTTTTCAGTGTGCATGTCTGTGTTTGTGCATATGTCTGTTTTCTAAAGCAAAAAAAAAAAAAGAAAAATAGATGTGAAGATATGCAGACGTGCGCTGGTGTGTATGACCCAAGGAAATTTTCCTGTGTGTTGTTCAGGAGTTTCCTTTAGATCCATTCTCCTCCAACTCAGCCCCACGACTCTAAAGGCCCCGTTATAAAGCATAGGCTTACAGCCTCTATATGATACAATATAAAACCTCTAAGTAATGTGCTCTGTGCTTCCAGCGAAACCCCTGAGCAAGGTTATAGTGCTCACATGTACTGTATGCTTTATTTATGCATGAGCCACCCTTCTCCTATCCGAGGGAATTCTGATTCTTTTCCCGCGATAAAAGTTGCATGGCCTTACCCACTCCAAAGGGACTAAATGATTTAACACTAAGGCTTATGGTATGGTAAGTAAGCAACTAATGTTAATTCAGCCTTTTTCTGATAAGATATCAAGTGGGGGCCATTGCTCATTTACCCCTCTCTCCCCTTAAGACATGCGGAGAGGCTACACAAGGTTAGAGAGGGAGGGAATATTGAGGTATACAGTAAAGTTGTACTGTCAGCTTGTACAGGACAGGGAGGAAAGAGAACTTTTCTTGGACTACACATAGAACAAATACATGATAACAACCACAAACTTTTTTTATTCAATCAGAAAAAATATGATTTTGAAAACATTTGTCTTCAATTAAACCCGTGTTATGTTGTGTTTTTTTGCATCTGTAAAACTATACCTCCTATTTATATTCTCACGCACATCCATTTACCACCCTGAGCCTGTGCTAATGTGTTTATGAACAACCCATCCTCCCCTGCTCTGATCAGGGCTGAGGCAAAGCAGGCCACATGCGTTACTTAAGCCCCCCTCACTCGGCGCATCAGAAAGCCTCAAAAATTCAAATCAACATTAAAACAGTTTTATGTGTAAGTAAGATTCAGTGAACTCCATTATTTTCCCCACTATTTGCTTGAATAATTCAGGATAGATAGCTGAATTATGGATAAAGTGTACAGTTTGAAGAAGGGGTTCATGCGCAGCCTGGGGCTATAGCCGAGCTTTAATGATGTCTGGAGATGGTGGACGGGTGGAGGGAGAAGTCGTTAGCTTCATAGTCATTTTCTCAAGGATTAAAAACAGACTCTTAAAGCAGCAGGGTGGACCGGTGAACTAAAGGGGACTAAGAGGAGTGAAAACGTAAAATTCTGCCAGATTTGGAGAATTTCCTGACTCATATTCTCATAAAGAGGAGGAGTAGAAAAGCATTTATTTTATTCTGGAGAGTGGTTCTTAATTTAGGTCATCAAGTGACTCTGTTTTATTACAAAGCAAAATAAAAGCCAAAAGTCACACAACTGATGTTTTTGAAGTTTTTCATACCAAAGGACAACTTTTGATCACTAAATAGTAGAAAAATTTAAATCATATTTAGACATTTTAACTGTTTTTATTATTATATCTTTTGATTTATGGATGTTTTTCTCTGGTCTGGTTCCCAAATCCTTAGTTAATAGGTAATAAGTCTATATTAACATAATATTGCAGTGTTCATTATAATAAGGGATTAAACCACATGAGGTATAAAGTGCACTACTGGACATTTGGTCAAAAACAACAGAAAATAAACAGACGTTTGGCCTTACATATAAACCAAACTCCTAAGAACATTAAGGTTTTCAATCCTACATTCACCCTTTAAAGGCTTCTGCATCACACAGCTTAGCTACACATGCAGTAAGAACCACTTTTCTTGAACTCAGTGCTACCCTGTTTTAAAGTCTGGAATCTTAAACTGGCACAGCAAGGATTTATACTATTAGCCAGTAGCAATGACATCCAAAAACACACACTTCCCCGCTCACACACATAAACACCCCTCAACAGCCAGCATGGAGTCTTCCTGTTCCTACTCACTCCAGCAGGGAAGCCAAGCACAGACTAGTCTCCTAATTACCCACCTTCCTCTAATTATCCAATCATAAAGCCATTAGCAGTCTCACACCATATTAACATGGTCCCGCCTACATGCCTGTTTGTGCAGTGCCAAGATGCAACTGGAAGGGATTTGTCAGTATATTACCTTACCAAGCATAGTATCATGCAGGGTGAGACTGTGCTTTTCTTGGCTTCTAACAAACAAAATAAAAGGTTTGTAAACAGGATTTAACAGCAGATGCCTTTTTTTCATTTCATAATAAAAGCTCATGAGCAGTTCACCCACATGCTTTTAAATAATTCCTGCACCTAAATCAATGTATTTTTAAAGTTAATGATTATAGTTCTTTGCTACTGTATAAACCTTCAATAGTAAAAACAATATTTTTTAAGTTCCCTGCTATTGTTCCCTACTAATTTATCAAGTGCTAAAAGTCATAACACAAGGAATGTGGCTTATACTTGTGCTCTCTTGTGTCTCTTGCTCTTCTGCTCACACTATGTGTGTGTGCAAATATGCAGCAAGCTTAACACACTTCCAGGCTAAAGGTCAAAGAAAGTGTTTTTTCTTTGGCCATTTTACTGTTAGCACCTGTTAAACTGTTAAAACAATATTGGACAGTTGTGCTATTAGCAACTCGTTGGCCCCAGACAGCTAGTATAGAGGTTTTGTCACTCATCCACTATTCCTCTAAATAACAGACACTCATTGGTAACTCCATAGTGATTGGTAAACTGACCACAGCATTAGTTCAGGGAGGCTACAGAGTAAAGCTCAGCCTGCAATCCCCACACATCACCCACACAGCTGATGGGTGTGGTATTTTAGTTGCTTTACCCTACTTACAGTTGCTACTGCCTCTGCACGCCTCTTTGCAACCCACCGCCACCCCAGTTTCCCGCTGTCATGTCATTTCTGACTTATTCTATGTAACACTGTTTGCCACGGATGCCTGCTTTATTGTGTTTGGCTGCTGCCCTTCCTGTTTCCGTCTTTCCACAAATGGGTGGGAAGGTGTGCTCTCCCTGCCTTACACTTTTCACATACAGTACATCTTACTAGGGCTAGCCTTGGACACGGCCTGAACTTATTCTAATAGTCATCAAACCATGTCTTTATTGATATACCACAGATGACAAAACTAGTCATTAAGGGTATGTTAAATGTCGTCTGCGTGAACCTGCCAAGTCTGTATGCTCAGTCAGTGACGTAGGAGTGCAGTGCTTTTTTCTTCAGAGCCATTAAGCTCTTTGTCAGTGGAAATGCAGCATACCTGGCAGCTGCATACCCGGCAGCTAGCCAGTAAAAACCAGAAAATGAAACAAATCTCTAGTCTATGTATTTGAAAATACCATAAATTTCTTACACAACCCTCCCAGGGATAAATGCCACACAGTATGGTACACACCACAGTGCTGCTATGAAGAAGTGGAATTATACCGACATCATTGACTATAACTGTGGTGGCCGAGTGGTAAAGGCGTTGGCTTTAAAATCCAATGGGGGTTATCCTCGTGCATGTTTGAATCCTGCCCGCAGTGTTTTAACCCGTTTACTCTAAGCCTGTTCAAAGGAAATTAAACTAAAAGAATATCAAGTAAAGTTATTTGTCAGGTAATAACACTTTTAATGTTCTTTCTGTACATCAAATAAAAGTAAATACTTACAGAGATGAACATGGAAGATAAGGATGGTATTATTTTTAATAACATATTTCTAAGAAACGAGCAGCATTCATTAGTAAATGAATGCTTTCCTTTTTCAAAAATGAGGACGTGAACCCTGCTGGATTTCAAGTCTAACAAGCGACTTAACCACTCAGCGATCACAGATATCTGAGATGCCAAGAAAGCCAAAGGTTTTCTGCACATTCCTCTTTCAAAAACAAACACCTACATTTCCTTGAATGCAACATGACTGTTAAAAGTTAATTTGACTTAATGCAGATCAAAAAAGGCACAAAAAGAGATTTAAATACCACACAATAATATGGCATTTAACACATGATTGGGACCGCCGAGAAAATCCTATACTAAAACAAAAAAAGCAAAAGTTGAATGCTCTATTATTGATATGTGTTCAGTCCCAGAGGTATGTTGTGCAACCAAGTATCCAGATTGTTCCCTCCTTTATTCATACCCATCAGAGGGAGGGCAGGTTATTGGAGGGAATGGGGCGGATCAAGACGACAGTAAGCACAGATGTTGGCGCAGCTGCAGTGCCGAGGAGATGCTCGGGTTAACGGCTACTGCTAGACGTGCACAGACTATGTGAGAGGAATACTGGGGTGCTAGCCGTAGCACTAGCTCATACACCTGACTGATTTGGAGGTCGAAATGGAGGTCAAATCTGCCAGAGTGCAGGAAAGAACAAGAAAGAAATGCAGAACAATGGTCTAAGAACACACTTATGTACTAACCCTCAAAAAGCCACTTAATGTTCAGCTGCATATGGTTTTATGTCTAATTCCTCATTGTTTGTCTTATTCCCAAATGTAAGGTTGCAACTTATCTAGCAACAGTTTACAAATCAAAATCGTCAAAGCAAACAATTAAAAAATATAATCTTGTCTACAAACAGCTACATTTATTTATGTATTGCCATTCTCCTCTCTTTGTTTTTACTTTGGCATCAGTGAGTGCTGCTGTATGCCAGCAGAGCAACACATTACAGGATTTCAGATTTTTTTTCAAACCCTCTCTTATTGCCATTTGGAGCTGCAAACATGTAAAGTTGTCCAGGGTGGCTATAAAAACTGAATTATCTCCACCATTATGTACTCACAACACATTTTAAAGCTACAGTCAGTTTTTTCCTATGCAGATTAAAACTTTCATTTTCCTGTATAACACATAATTCTTCCCCTCTCCCAGAGATCCCACTTGGTTTTCTATATCCCACTAAGTCCAGAAATGTCTACTGATGGTCGCGGGCGATAGGTCCTGCAGTGCAGCATTTTAATAGACTCCAGCAGAAGCTTTGGCAGAAAGTCGAGCCAGGGCCGGGAATGAAACTGAGCCTGTCAACACTGGCAGAGACACA
>VUQI01016676.1:74703-88897 GCA_015106735.1 Paratilapia polleni
CAAACAACCCACAGAAAAAAAAAAAAAAAAACTATCACCACACAAAATGTACAGACAAATCCATTCATTCTGCCTTCCTACAACAGAAACTCCACAATGACATTGTTTTATGTGGTGACTCTCGCAGTCTGTTTTCTCTGTTTGCCTGTGAAAACATCCTCATTATCTGACCATGTGAGCAAGGTGACAGCGAATAATGGAGCTTTGTCAAAACTGATCTATTCCAAGGTATGGACTGACAATGGAGGATCTCAGTGTCTCGTCTTTATAAAGCCACACAGCTGTTCCCCCCTCCCTTCTGTACACAATCAAACCTCTGCCATTCAGTGCCACAAACCAATAAATGCTGCCTTTGTTTTAGCTTGACACCATTGTTTTGTCTTTATAAATATTTTTCTTCTTTGGCACAGATGCTTTTTTGTTTAGTTTCCAACCAAACTGTACAGTTTCTTTTCTTTCTTTCTTCAGAACAATGACACTCACTTATTTGTTTTTCTCCTTTCGATACTTTGTGCAGATAGCTTTATGCACACATATCCCTTCAAAAAGAAAGCAAGAACAGTGTTTACACACTTAATACTTAAAACTGTGACAAAAACGACACTTTGATTTTTCCAAGAACATTTTTCTACATCTTCATTATTAAAATAATCTCATTAAGGTATCAAAGCTCAAACACACTTTGGGTGTAAAAGTGCATTCTCTGTGGAGCAGCTACAGGCATTATTCCCAGTTACATTGCAAATATCTTATTTTGTGAGTGGCTCAGAGAGAAGTGCTAATTAATACAAAACAGAAATAAAGCAGGAAGTTTGCGGCTTTTCAAACAGATGTTGGCAGTATCTCTGTCGACACTGTGAACACAGTGCTTTTAGCAGCCTTATAAATGACTGATCTAAAAAATCAAATGTTTTATCTTTTATTCTTTAATCTATAAGTATAAAAGCCAAAGTTAGGCTCTAAGAGAATTGCAGAAGACACCAGACACTTCAAAATGACCTCAAACCCATTTTTGGATAGGCATGGACACAGAGAAAGAGAGCAGGAGAAAGCCACACACAACGATACAGACAATATAAAAACAGAATAAATCTAAAACATTTCCATGTGGTTTAAAAAAAAAAAAAAAAGTAAAATAATTTTTCTCTTAAATTTTCTCAAAGGATTAAGCAGCTGTGCAGCACCCCCTGTTGATGTATTACTTACCCAGAAAGTTTTTATTTATATTTTTTTCTTCAGTTAATTGATTCAAAAGCATGTTGAAGGGTCAGTGTGAAAATTGCTAGTTTTGTTAAATTTAACAGTCCATAAAAGTACAGTTATTGCAATGTTATCACTGTAAAATAACACAATGATTTTGTTTCACATATAAAAAAATAAATGAAATAGAACAAAGAAGAAAGAATTTAAATTAGAGTAAATACTAGAAAATTAAGATAAATGAACAAGCAAAATAAATAGAAGATATCAATGAAAAATATTAAGATTTCTGCAGACAATTCTTCAACAATGTGTCACTGCATGGCAAACCAAATTTTGGATTATTACTTTGTATGACCTCAGCTGAGCCACCACCACTCCTCATCCTGCCCTGTCTGCACCTCCTCCTCTTCCTCTCTCTCTCTCTCTCTCCTCTCATTGGAGCAGTGTCGTCCCCCGTCATCTTCAGGTCATAATGTAACATGACACCGGCGGTTGCAACAAGGCCGGCTGGCCAAGCCGAGCGTTTAAGACCAATGAATATCATTTGCTCCCGGTAGGTTCCCTGGCGCTTTCAGACGCTACCACCGCCAGACTGAATCAGCGTTCGCGCCTGTCATGTCTCTGACATGACGGAACACACACACACACAGATGCACAACAGTCCAAAAACACCGCCATACACACATAAAAACTGTACACACGCATCCCATCCTGCAACGTGCTATCCTCAACAACCACTTACGCACAAGCACACATGCATCCACACACACTACTGCACACACACAGGATATTGTCAGTCTCTAGAGACCACTTTGTTGTTTCTGATGCTTCTGTCATCCTTAATACACTTCACGCTGCTCTTACAAATCCAGAGATTTCTCACATCGCACACTTCTTATTCCCTCTTTAAAAAACCAATAGCTTTCAAAGGTTATCGCCATGCAAACCACATTAGGACCCTTTCCAGGTGAAAGCAGCCTTGGTTAGATCCCCTCCCTCATTAAGGGGATTAAGGACAGGGCTGCCCCTCTACTGGCTTACAAACAGCCAAAATAACCCCCTTGCCTCTTACCTCAGCTCTGATTTCCTGGCTTAGACCACTGTTTAAATTCCCTCCTGCCTCTGAAAATGTTCTCCCTGGGGATCCCCAGGGCTTTGATCAGCCGCCCCTGAGCACTGCAGCCGTCCACCTCCACTCACACCCCTAACCCCACCCATCCTACTACTGTGAGTAATAAATGGGCTGAAGGGGGTCACGGGTAACACTGCTGGAGATAAGAGAGAGGAGGCAAAGAATAAAAAGGGGTGCAGGTCTTGCAAAGATCAATTGGGGTTGGGTAAAGGTGTGGATAAGTGGGGGTTAGGGCTAATGAACCCCACTAATACCCCCTTACACACGTGTACATACACAACCACACACACGCACATTTAAGAACACTAATTACCTGCCTGATCTGATGCAATGACAGCACCTGCAAAGAGGGGTCCAAGCTCTTGGGCGGGATGTGCTAACAACCTTGTTAAGGAATACCTCATGTTAATGAGAGCTAATCATGTTGCATATTTGGATTCATGCTACTAGGGCAGTATGTGAACTTAAAAGATTACTAGTAATCCATAGAACAGGCAATACCTTTTCATCTTTAAAGCAGTGCTGCACTGCACGCTGGCTTCACAAGTCAGGTCCTGGGTATCAGTGTTACAGGAGTGAATGTACTGTATATCACATGCATTCGTGCATAGCAATTATAATCAGTAGCTGACATGCAAGAGAGTACCATATAAGGCTCATTTGCATTTTCAGCAAAAATGTGGGTGCAGAAAAAGAGACCTGAATTTTCTTAGATTTCTTGAATAACCCCAGAAAAAAACACTAAGCTCTAATATTTCAATTTGAGTCACTAAAGTCTTGTTTCCCTAGAAATTAAAAATGATTTAGTCATGGTCTGTTTGGATTATTTCATTTAAGACCCTAGTCTGAGGTCCTTACCTGTAAAGTATATTTAACTGTGTCATGTGATTGAAACTAATCCCTCTCCCTCAAGTAGATCATAAAGGAGATTTTTATGCAGTAAATGTGCTGTAAATATGCAGGAAATGTATTCCTAGACATCCAAGATATCAGAGCAGATCATAGATAGAGAAGCTTCCAAACTGCATCTCATCTTCAAGCTTCCCAACTGCATCTCATCAAATTAAAGTTTATTATGATAAAATGATGTAGCGATAAAAAGTGTATGACACCAGTAAAGAAAATCCTCATCTCACTTCAAGAAAGAGAAGAAAAACTCCCTGAGGCCCTAAGCCGTGACCAAATACAAAGCTTTCAGAGGAAGTGATGAGGTAAATTTTGAAAAAAAATCAGGGTGAAAATAAAGCAAGGAGCCAGTGTCATTTGGCAAAAGAGTATTGCAGCCAAAACATTTCCTTTTTCCCTCTTCGAAAATGGCAGGAGAGCCAATTTGGATTGAATTATGTTGTACATATAAGTCTGGAATATGCACATAAAGCTCTGAAATGTGGAGAGAGCTCAGGCACTTTCTACTCTTCATCCTCACCTTATCATACATTTATTCTCTATTGCAGTGCAGTCTCATGAATAATGGTACAGTGCAGCAATCGCTACTAACTACTAACTTATGCTTATGTGAAAGATTGTCCTTGTGCTGCCTGCGAATTGGTTTGGCTGAAGAAATGCTTTGATTTGACATACTGTACACAGTGATCCTGACCACTCTTAAGGAATAGTAAGCCTTAACAGAACTCCTCAATGAACAGCAGCATCAAGTTTTCCAGAGAGGAGGGAGAGGAGTTTCTTTCTGGACTCTGCTGTGCTGATTAACACTGGAGTTTACCATATCTTCAACATACAAAAGACAGATATGAGACTGGTAATCTTTCTCCGTCAAGCATAGTGTTAGTTCAGGCAGACCATGAAGTCAATCTCAGCTGCATTCCTGGCAGATCAGCTGATCTCAGCAACAGCCCACATCAGCTGATAGCTCACCTAATACCCTTCTACTTATCCAATCAGCAAATCTCATCTGGGGTGCACAATTTAAGTTGCTTTAGCCTGCCTACAATTTCCACAGACTGCAAGCTGCTTTGGAACCTACCTCCACCCCAGCTCCTCCTTTCATACTTGGTCGGACCCAGTCTCACAGGCCTAGAGACCATTCACCAGTCAAGGTATTCCCTGACCGGTTGGTAAGTGGTTGCTGAGGGTTGCTGGCTGTTGCCAGGTGAATTCGCCAAGAGGTTGCTGCATCAAAAACCTCCTTGTGATTCCATTGGTCAGAAGCAGATTGCCGCGGGCACCCGTAGTTTGCATGGAAGACACCAGAAACAGAGACCATTTGCCTTCAAAATAAAAGTTGTGCCTTTTGAAACATGTTGGCTGCAGTGGCGCAACTTTTACTCTGAAGGCAATGGTCTCCATTTCCAGCCTGCATTACACTTTTCACAGTTTCACTACCACTCAACGAGTAGTTGCGACTCTTTACAGACAAGTCGGCATCTTTCGTGCAAATACGGCCAACTGTGGCAATCTGCTAGCGACCAAAGCAACTGAAAAATACACATTTTCCCTAGCAATGTGTGGTTGACATGGTAACACTGACTGATCTCTATGCCTGCACAACGGGGATTCAACTGATTACACACCAACTGCCAGCAACCACTTGCCAACCAGTTAGGGAATGCACATTTTTCCCCTAGCAATTTTTGGTTGCCATGTGCCAAGCGGGTCGGCAACCAGTCTCTAGGTCTGTGTGACTGACGCTTTAATCAATGTCATATCTGTTGTCACTGATGCTGTGCTCAGTAAAAGCCTGAGGTGGGGAAAGCAGCAGCAAAACCCACCTCAGGCTTTTACTTATATGGAAATAGAAGAGCAGTGAGGTGTGCTCTCCCCCCATTATGCTTTCCATGTTTATGCATGTAAGCATGGAGAGGTCCCAAAAAAGAACCATAGCACCAAATAAAAATGACTGCATATCCACACAGTGGTCCTTAATGAAATAAACATATTTTCAAAACATTCAAGACTTCCTTTAAAAGTAGTTACAAAAGTTGGGGGGGACACGGTTCCCAGGCATTAACCACAGTCTTAGACAAAAAAAAATTCCATTTAAAACTGCCACTGAAAAAAAAATGGTTTTGGTCTAGGACTAGACTTAAGCCAAGTCTGGGAAACCGAACATCAAAGTTTTAGTTTAAAAAGTTAGCTTGTGGGTAAACATAATACTCTGTGCTGTTAAATTTTAAATGCCAGTGATATCATCATCACATCATGGTAGCCATACATAACTATTTGAGTTGAACCCATCTCAACCCCAGTCAGCCTCCCCTGGTAATTAGCAGCGGCACTTAGTGTGGCTGTATTAATGTTATGCCTTTGATGCTAAGTGCTTGTTAAGGTCCTTGAGGTCAATTCATTTTTGAATGCCAACCATCTGCATTCAAACACACAAATTATCCCCACATATCATAACATCGAGATAGATTAGCCAATTTGGCGTAGCTCATCCCTCTAGCTTTGTCGATGATGCCGCACTAAACAGCTCTAAACAAAGTCTTTCAAAGCCCTGATGAATAACTTAAGGGATAAAAGCTACATCGATACCATTCTAACGCATTAATGTGCCAAATAAATAAATAAGTGGTGATGTGCAAGAGAAGGAGCAGGGGGGAGATGTTGCGCATTCTTTTGTACATTGAATCTATCTTATCGGAGCATGTAAAAATAGCTTGACAGAGGCTAATTGTGCTTGGTGCTGAATAATGGATCACAGTGGAGAGGGCCTTCCTGGAATTGTGGCGGGCATGGCTGCTCCCTGCTGAACCTACGGGTTCCTCTGCCTTCTTTTGCCTTCAGGTAAAAAATCTGCCACAACCCCCTCTTTTCCTTCCTAACCCACCCACCTCATCTTCTCTTCCTCCTCACTCTTGTTGCTCTTTGTCTTCAACTTTCATTTTTCTTTTCTCTCTGCTATGTTTACATAAGTTTTTAAATAATAAACTGATGATGAAGTGGCTGATGGAAGCCAAAAACTTTCTTTAAAGAGGCAATTATAAGATGATGTATTTAAAAAGAATGTACAATTAATATACAATGCATACTATGGAATTATAATGAAACTTCTATAATGAAAGCAAAGAATCAAGAGTGAAAATAAAATCTAACGAAATCACAGTAAATTTTAATAATGAGAGGGGAAACTGATGAGTAATATACAATATTTTTGAATGTTTCTATTTTCTTGATTTACTTGATCACTCGAATATCTGTCTCCTTCTTCGTGTAAGTAGTTTATTTATTGGCGCCCACAGTGCTTTCACCTAAGGAAAAAGCCAGCCATCACTAAATAAGTAAAATATGGTATAAACTAAGTGTTTATGTGCAAATATAATGCATATGCCATCAAAGTCACTCCTTTATTCAGGCTATATAGCATAAAGCCAGAGTTTTGTGTTTAAAACAATGGAACTACAATTAAATTCAAAAGTTGTAGTTTTCTTAAACCCTGACAGCAAAAGAAGAAAAAAGAAAAAAAGAAACTAATCCTCTTACTCTGCACCACCAACGAGTGAGAATAGGGCTTTGTTGGTAAATACCCGTATCAAGTTTGTTGCTTCACGTCTAATATGGCATCCAAGTTGTCGTCCATGTGACTGGAAGAGTTGAAAGCGTGAGGTTGCATCTTTGCATAAACATCTTAGCCACTATCGTCTCATCAGAGGAATGTGTGCAGTTGATGGAAGACTGCTTACACTTATTCCCCTGAACAACTAAAGGCTTGTTAAAAACTGCTTTTCCCCTATCTGTCGTTTGTGAAAATGTGTACAACTAATGAATCACGTTCCTTGGAAAGCTAAAAAAGAAGTCTTTGTTTTGATGTTGAAGAAATAAAATGTAGTCATCTTTACTTTGACTGACAGTCGTTTTCTAGCTTGTGTGTATCTCATATCATTTGGGGGTTTGGAAACGTATTCAAAATCTGTCCAAATATAAATTTATCAATATGAAATTACTGCTGGTTTTATTGCTCCCCCTAAAAAAAAGTAATGTATTTTTTGCGCAACTGTTAAATCTTCAGATAAAATGCAGATAACAGCTGTGATAATCGCTTTGACAGACATAACATTGCTTAGACTGATAACTCTATCTTTCATTACCGAGATTTTACACTCTGCAGCATAAATCAAGATAAACATCTCTGATAAGACATCTCTGTTGAGGAGTGTATATCAGTGTCTCCTAATTGAACAAAAATATTAAAACATGCTACCGGCAAAATATCAACAGGGTCCAAGACTTCATGTGTGTTTGTACATGGGCATGCCTGCTGCTTTGATCACAACTCAAATCTATGAAATTTCCCTCCAATAACTGCACACCCCAACATCTCCGTCATCCAGCTGTCCAAAACATTAGAGGCTGTGTCCTGCTCCCAGTGTTCTGCAGAATATCAATCGAAACATCCTGGATAAAAATGATGCAATTTCATTAATTAATATAGGATATGATTTAGGTTATCAATTTCCTTCTACATGTATTTATAATGATTTTTATTTATTTAACCAACTGAGTCAGGAAAAAGAAGAAAATCCAATTACTCCACCAAGTAGGTTTGTTGTATGCATTATTTATTATGAAATAGACATATGGGACTTTTTATATTTATTTTTGATGAGAAAATACATTATATTTAATAATCTGGAAAGCCAGAGAAAACATAAACTACAGTACAATATAATAAATAGTGAAGAGTGTGCACAGTACCTAAATAATAAAGTAAAATAATAAAATATATCAGAAAAATCTGCACCAGACAACCTTTCAGTTGCTTTTTTCCCCCACTTTGTTTAGCTCTTATGCTCCTCAGTTCATTACACAAGCTGCTCAAGTCCAGCCAGGGCTGGTCAGTTGTCCATTTATTTGTCCATATGGCCTGATGGGAGTGGAGACCACTCTTATCAATATTTCATAAAATCATATGATGTTCTGTTTGGTCAATCTGTCTTTTATGGTCTCATGCTATCTTAAGCTGAAGCCGTCAGTACTTAGGGCCACAGAAGAAATCAATGGGCAAGATAACATCAGTGGCCTGCTGGTTACTGTAAGTTCAGTATGACTATGTTAACATTTCCTGTAATGTTGACATCACAATGTTGTTATGACCCACTGAGGGAGGATTTTAGATACAGCAACATGTTTTTAATGGTAACCATGAGAGTACAGAACCTCTTAATGTTTGACAGAAGAAAAGTTATTTTTTAAATGTCTTAATCAAACCATTTTGAAGTTAAAAAAAAAAAAAAAAAAATAAATTAAAAATAATAATAATAATAAAAATAAAAATAATAAAAATAATATATATATATATATATATATATATATATATATATATTTGACTAATTTATGTATTCATAGCATTAGTTATTTTATAAAATTTTAAAAGAAGAATATCTGCCAGTCTACTCCCATGTAATTTACATGAGCTATTTGGGTTGCCATCAATGCATTCTAATGCTACCTGACATTTCTGAACTGTTTTTTTATTTCAATATTATGATCAACGGCTCATAATGCAGGCTGCATGAATAATTTCGGTGCATTTGCTGGAGACCGGATTATTTGAAACAAGTTCTGTTCTGGGCTTGCGGGAAACTGACGGATCCAAGAACACCATTAGCCAGGTGGTATCCCATGAATTAAAAATATCTGAACACGGTTTTCCAGTCAGGCTGCTTCACCGCCTTCCCCAAACCCACCCCCATCCTCCCCACCCCCCACGCTACACAGCACACACTGTGTTTCATGACAGAAGGCTGCCTTCCTTACAACCTGATGAAGAAATCTGCCGGAATGAAAAAGAAAAAGAGGGGGAGAAAAAAAAATCTGCCAAGTGATCTGGACACAGATACATGACCCACATACCCTCTCACTTGCCCCACCCATCCCCCCACCATGGTACGACTGTCATTTAAGGATGTTTTCACAATGTTTTACCATCCAATTTTTGTGGAGTGTACCTCAGGGAAGTGTGAATTAGATGGCAAACGGGAAGAAATGTGGCAGAGACACCTCAGCAGAGCTGCGTTAGCGAGCTGTCACAAAGCCCGAGACGGCACCCAAACCAACCACCGCGAGAGCCGTTTCATAAAAGGTTGAATTAACATCGAGGTTAGCCTCAACTCAATTCACATGAACTGGCTCCCGCCGCCAAGGATTCAAGGACTTATTCTAATAAAACATCTCCATTTAAACCCTGTGGCAGGATTCATCACTGATTTATGTTACAAAGGTTGCCATACATCCCAATGAGCATGGCAAAAGAGAAAAGGAGAAAGAATAGATGGAAAGTAATTGCAAAAAATGACCATAAAAGGGAAGGGAAAAAGAAAACTGAGGTAAAGCCAACACAGCAGACAGGAGAAGAATAAAAATCATTATTAAAATATAAAGTAAAAATATTTGAGAAAAATATTGATATTTGCAGAAAGTTAAAGAATGGAGTTTAAAATAACGGTAAAAGATGAGGAAGAGATGAATGGAGAAAAGAAGAAAAAAGGTAAGAAGAAATATTGAAATGAACAGCAACAGTAGGAACATGGAAGCAAAATTACAGGGTAAAAGAAGAAGACACGTGAAGAAACCTAGTACTAGAATAGAATAGAATAGAAGACAGCAAAAACTAAAAGTAAGGAAAGACATTGTTAAGAACTACAGTACCAAAATGGAAGGAAAAAGAGCTGGAGCGCTCAGGAGCTACTATGATTCAGAAGTCTCCCAACAACATCCCACATGCTCTTCACTGCCTGCTGTATATTTAATAGCCACTCCATCATTCTGCCTCCTTTCCTCCCTCTCTCTCTCTGTTTCTCTATCCCTCTGTCATTCCCCCGCTCATCCACGGTTTGCCCAAGCAGATGGAGATTGTAAGGCTAGGTGGCCCATTCCAGCATCACAATCTGTCTCTGCGTTCAGCACTCCGTTCCAGAAGAAAAAGCCGAAGTATTTCCCATACGCAGTGCTTTAGTTTGCGCCTGTGTTTGGGAAATAAAAATCAGTGGAACGGCTTGGAGTGGCAGCATGTCAACAGAGACAGACAGAAGGAGACAGGAGAATAATTGTTGGGGAATTAATCAGTTGGGAATGCTTTTCCCTTATACCATCCTGCGTGGGTGAGAGTAACTGCAATGCAGGCCAAAGACAGAATTAAATCTACACCATTACAAACATGTTTATCTTTATCCCTGTGCTCTGTGGTGTGGGGGTAAAGCCTGTGTGATGCCAGTTCAAAGCATTGTCATATTAAACTGTATCACAAACTTAGCCCCCCTCAAGGGCTTTTTTTAGCCATTATTTGTCAATGGAATAAATAAAACAGAGACATTTTCCGGCCAAAAAAATTCTAAGTGGTAAGCTCTCTTGTCTAATATAGTTTGATGTCCTCCTTAAAAAAAAAGTGAATCACAAAGTAAAAGAGGTGACGACAAGTCAAACAGCTGCCGGTGTGACTGAAAATATTTTCACAACCGTTTAATTTTTGTGAATGAAGTTTTTAGTTTCTGAAAACTCCCCTCGACTATGAACTTGTTTTGTTAAAAGCATTTCATAAATAAATTTGTCTCGACTTAACTTGCCCTTTGGGTAGCATCAACACATCATTTCCATATTCACCTAATTGTGTCAGTCACTCATCCTCAACAAAACAGCCTTTCCAGGTCAGAGAGATGCTTCTCTTGCAAGTTTCAGAGTTCAACACAAAACAGAAGAAGGAGGAACAGAGAAAATAGGGAAATTAGCCTGTGAGGTGGCAACTCGTGACACTGACAATGCCAAAAACTTGGTGGTGTGAGGAAAAAAAAAAATTAACGGCACTAGACAATAAATTTTTCATTCACACTACACACCCAAGGTGAAATATGTGATCTGCAGCTGCAGCTGCAGCATGACGTGTAAAATGTGTTTGGATCTATCCTGCAAACACTGCTGAGGAGCCCATGAAAGATGCATGGGGCCACTGGAGAGGTATAAAGAATTTAGAGATATAAAGGATATATGACAAATAAATCAGGATGCAAATCTCACCGGGTGCCACTGGGAGTTCTCCAATGAAAACGGCTTGAATAATTGAAGAGGAAGAGGAAACATTTCATCAATGAGAGGAGCACTGGAAAATGCTCTTCCCTCCATTTTTGAACCTTACTTAGGAGGCTTTCAGATTTTTTGTTTTTTTGGGGTTTTTTTTTAAAAAAAAGAAAAGTAGAAGGGAACTCCACTGGAAGAGGCAAGTATGCAAGTACATAAAACTGCTTTTGAAAAAGCAAATTCTCAAACAGATGCTTGCAACAAAGTTATCAAAACACTGGGGCCTTTTGGGGGATTATTAGAGTGCACAAAACACAAACAATCAGAACTGAGAGAAAGTTACTACAGTATGAGATGAAACCAACCAGAATTCAGTTGCACGTTTTCCCTGAGACTACTTTGAAATGCCACAGCTATTCAGACAGTTAGAGACATCTCCATATCCAAATGATCCTCAGTGTTTTAGCAGAACCTCGTCTAATGAAAATGTTGCTTTCTGTATCACCTCTGCTCATTGTTTTACATTTAGCATTAAAAGGGACCTATTAAGCTTTTCCTTATTTTCAGTATTATATAATATATACTATTCCGATGGTGGATGCTCATACTAAACATGGCCAAAGTTTCAAATACTGCAGTCAGCATATGTACAAGTAATCCCTTCAGACTGCTCCAAACACTTTGTTTCAGACATTTTTTTTCTATTCTTGGCTATGTTTGATGTCAGTGAGAGTGGATCTCTTTGATACAGTCATCTCAGGCACACAGCTCTGTCTGTAAGCAAAGAAACCCCAGTAACCTGCTGTTTAAACCTGAAACCTCAACTGGGAATCATGTAAAACTACTCTAGCAGAGTCCAAGAATAAAAAAATATGAAGCTGGAAATGAGCATAATAATTCATCCTTAAGCTAAAATGTTGATTCGTTTTCTTTCTGGGCAATCCACCTCATCCTGCCGTCACTTTATTCTCTATCACTTTCAACTCTGTGTCTCAGTTTTCTAGTTGTTACTTCACTGGTACTAGTGCAAGTATCATTATCATTAAAGCAGCACACTAGACATGAAATATCCAAACAAACAAACAAGTTACATATTTGAACTCTGTTGTTCTTTCCAGAGAGAACAGACATGAGCAGGGGGTTACATAATGAGTCTGTGTTGCCAGTTCAACCAGACACTCCACACTGAGGGTAAAAAAAACAAAACAAAAAAAACTGTTCTAACAGGGTTTCATCACCATGGTGAACCTGGGTTGCCAAGCATGACTGTCTTGGCAACAGTGTCACGGGGATACTGGCTCCCCATAGATGGGGTTCATTGATTAGAGTTGGAGCTCACCCCAGAGTCCTTGGAATCATTAAACACTGTAGGGTTTTTTTCTGGAGAGGGGGGATAAGAGCCCAGGGATTTGCAGGAAGGACTCAGAGGTCATATTCATTAAGAGGTTGGAGGCCCTGTTCTGAGTCCAAACTGTATTTTACTCCCCTTCATCCACCTTCATGACATCATTGGTGAGATAATTATTGGATAACCTTCATTACAGAGATCCTGGTTTAAGAAGTTGTCTCATCTCATGCTGCTGATGTTGTGTAAACTTCAGTGCAACTTTAAAAAGAACAGACTTCACTGAAGGTCACTGCTGAATTTTTGCTGACTGCAGAAGTTTTCTTCAGTTTAATTATTAAAAACTCAATTAATCTGCTTCAACAGGACTGTGTGGGTATGTTTTCATAAGACAGCGACCGGACTATACTGTACTGAGGGACGCAGTTACCATGATATCACGCATTGGTTTGTGAATATAATGCACCCTGAGGCGAACGTTAGTATAAATTTGAATTGAGTGAGCATTTTGGGCATTGACGTTTTGTGTTTTTTTGTTTTGTGTTTTTTTGTTTTGTGTTTTTTTTTTAAACTAGATGCTACAAGCATGCAGTGGATATGAGAAACAAAGGACACTGCATGCTCAAACGGCAGCAACTTGTTAATAACTAATTAGTATTTTGTTGTACATGGGCCTTAATTGACTAACTATAAAATTTTGTATTAAATAAGATTTGAAACTAAAAATTAGTACAAAAAAACGGATCAACAATGGTAAATACTACACACTCAAATTTCTTTGAAGGACTCGCCTCCTGTTGGCCATTATAAAGAATGCAGGTTTAAGGTACTTTCAAATTGACTTCACTTTTCAGACCAAGAAGCTACATCCATCTTTCATATACAGTCTGTTAGCCAATAACCCACCAGTGACAGATACTAACTCCCGAGTACTGAATGGAAGTAGAGTGCAAGATGTCATGTTTTTTCTGAGCCCAGCCCACTTGACACCAGTGAGATGAGCACAAAGAAGAATAGAAATATTTAATGTGAAACAATAAAATGGTTTTAACTTTCTAACAGAATGGA
This sequence comes from Paratilapia polleni, assembly GCA_015106735.1. Lineage (NCBI taxonomy): Eukaryota > Metazoa > Chordata > Actinopteri > Cichliformes > Cichlidae > Paratilapia > Paratilapia polleni. The sequence continues at coordinate 88,419 of VUQI01016676.1, forward strand.
GTTTTTAGGTTCTTTAACTCAACATTATGTCACTGCTGATCCATTTTCTATTTCTGAAACTTTGTGCTCTCTTGTTTAGTGTGTTTAAATACAAGACAAATTAGTCTTGATTTAATGAATATAATGTCATGTAATGAAAATCATTCAGCTATCCAAAACATCTAAAAGCAGAAGCCAATTAAAGAGCACTATGAGACAGCAAGAACTGCCATTTTCCATTTCCAAATATTAAGTGGAAGAAATGTATTATATAGGAGACAGAGATAAGCATTTCCACAGGATGAGACTAGACTGCAATGCAGTCACCTATTCATAACATAGAAATCAGTCTCAAAACTTTTCAGTACCTCAGTGTATATTTTATATATATATATATATATATATATATATATATATATATTTTTTTTTTTTTTTTTTTTTTTTTTTTTTTTTTTTTTTTTTTTTTTTTTTTTTTTTTTTTTTTTTTATTTTTTTTAGTA
>VUQI01016680.1:2022-12970 GCA_015106735.1 Paratilapia polleni
GTGTTGGGAGGGAAAAAAAAAAAAAAAAAAACAATAGTGGGAGAGAAGCATCTTAAAATCTGCTGCACATCAGAGTGTACAGTATATTGTCAAAGACAATGTTTGGTACAAAACCTTTGGAAAAAGTATCCATTTTTAAAAATACATCATCACATAAATCTGCCATAGTCTGTGTTGCAATGCACAAAAGATCTGTTTAGCTATAATTACTACTCAGAGTCAGTAAACATTTTAATACTCTGCAGATGCATATGACAACAAATAGAGTTGTGTCCATGTTGTGTCCGTGCAAAATCACGGCGAGTTTAAAGTACACATGTGCTCAGATGATTTCAGCCTATACTGTACACAAACATTGCAAATGTAAAAGCTTCTTGCATCAGTGTATACTGCAAAAAATATGGCATGACAGGACTGTGTTCAAGCAAATAACTGCAGCAAACAACCTGAAACCTGCAATTTCAGTGAATGCAATAGTGGGAATACACAGTTATCTATGTATAACGGCAGGATACCAACACTGTGCAACATTAGCAAGTTCAGATTTTAAAGTAAAATAGTAGCATCAGAGTGATATTTAGAGACAGATACACAGGTTTACTTACAGGACAATAGGCGAGATAGTCACAGTTTACAGTTAGGACAGAAAGAAGAAATATGTAATTACCAGCACAGCAACAGTCACCACTAAATTTATTTTCTCTGCAGACACCAAAGTATGCCTATGTGAATGTTGCTGTCTCACACAGGCTGAAACTTGGGAAAAGAGATTCTTCGCACCTTTTATGTGGGAGAGGTGGCACTAAGAGAGACAAAACACACTGAGAGGATACACACCTGTTCCCTGCTCGTACATTTCCAACCATGCCACATATTTTTAGCTCAGCTGTGTACCATATCAAAACATCTATTTTGTCTTTTTGACAAGTCTGTCATGATGTTATCCAGCCTCGCTCTGACATACTGTCACCAACTCTTGGCTGTTAGTGAAGTGTGGGTAAATGATATGTTTTTTAAGTGAAAATGGAGAATACAGAAACCGGAAACACTACAAGGTTACAACATAATGTATGTAGATAAACTTGTGTGAATATATAATATGCGCACAAGTAAAATGTGCTAAAGGCACTTTTTTTGTGTGTTGGTACACTTTTGTGGAGTGAAATAGGAGATGTAAAGGTCATCAAGGATGCTGCAGTAATTTAAATCACTCTTTGACAAAAAGGTTCTCAGCACAAAATAAAAAAGTTCACTTCTGGTCATAGTCCACCAACCGTCCACAAGGCCTCCTTTAAATCAAATGGAAGCAGCTCCTGGCTGTACATCTTGATGACTTTGCACATCCAAGCCTTTATTGCTCTGGTTTCTGTCTTTGGAGGATGATTTTTGTCCTGCAGAACTCCTTTTTGGTTAATCTTTCTGTACTGTAAAAGGCTTTCAATTTAACACAAACATGAACACTTTAATATAGGCTATGTCTCTTTTCTCCTTCTTTTCTACTCTCTACTTATTCTATATATTTTGCTTTATTAGCATGGGTTCCTTTGGGGTGGGGTATTTGAATGGTATAGGGAGGCCTGTGTTGGACAGGCATCCTGTATTGTGCTGGGAATTATACATATTTTTGTGTCAGGGCTGTTTTTTATTCTTCTGAGGATGCCGGAAATTTCTAGACATGTCACTGTTTTTATTAGCATGATGGCGTTTCGCAATCAAAATATATATATTTTTTAAGTCTCTGGCAACATATACAATGTGCTTTTATCATTATGTTTATATACTAATTTGGTAGTTTAGTGTAAACATGCATTTACTTAAAGAGGGTTGTAATGAAATAATGACAAATCAGTAAAGAGTCAGGAATTAAATAAATTACATATAACATCTCTCTCTCCACTTCTTCTTTTCTTTCCTTCGGTTTTATTCAGATCAGCTCAAGTTGAAAAGAAAAGAAAAACAGCAACTAGACTACATAAAAGCATTTGATTAAGGCAGTGGAAGCTTACTTAACATTGTTATGAATGTATGTGTGTCGGTACTGGCATTACTCATGTTGTGCGGGCATAATCTGTTTACACAGTCCCATTGTGAGGCTTCGAGTCCCCTGTGGGGACAAAAAGAAAGTCCCCAGAATGTAAATCACAGACTTTTAGGGTGAAGAGGGTAGTGACCTTTTTTCAGGATTAGGACACGTCTCCAGGAAATTAATGTAAATCTGTGTAATGTGTGTGCGTGTGTGTGCGTGAGAGAGAGAGCACTTGCAAGATAAAGACAAAAAGGTCAAGCAGATAATAAATCAAGATTATTCCTTCATCAGCTCACTTTCTTTCTTTTTTTAATCTAAAAGTTTAACTATAGCTTAATGGCATGGAGGTCATAAACACGTCACCAAAACTATGGAGTTTTGAGAACACTAAAAAAAATATTAAATCTGTGTATGGTAATGACTTATAAAATAATGCAAATTAAAACAAGACACAATTGTTACTTTGTTTCTCTTAATTTCTGATTTTTTTAATCAACTCCTGCCTTGTGACGTCACACATTTCCTCTGCTGAGCTCGCTCTCCCTGCCTCTCCACTTCTCTCTCTCTCTCTCTCTCTCCCTCGCGCTCCCGCACTCCACTCCGCGTGAAACAAAGTGTAGTGTCCGCGAGAGCCAGTAGGAAGCGAAAAGAGAGAAACCGGAGAGAAAGAAGAGAATGGGGCCGCTGAATTCACCACAACAGGAGGAATAATAACCCGCTGAAGAAATAGATAAAGAAGACTGGAGACGGAGAGGAAAAAAAACTTTAAGGGGGAAACTGTTACAGACTCTCGCACGGCCACGGCTTTAAACATGGATACACGCTTCTCTGTATTCCTGGGACTCCTGCTTCTCTGTTCGATAGTTGGTAACGTCTCCGGCCAAATACCGACAGGTAAGAGCAAAAAGAGGAAAAACATGACCGTTTTGTGTGTGTGTGTGTGTGTGTGTGTGTGTGTGTGTGTGAGAGAGAGAGAGATGAAGGAAAACTTTAGTCGACAATTTCGTTTTCCTCGTTGGCTTAAGCTCATAAATTCCAGACAGGTGTGTTTAGGTGTACGAGAAAAGTTAGCCTCGGTGTTGAAAATGCACCGTACTGCTTGTTTTATCGGCTCTATGGGGTTTTTAAAGGCCGTGGGGTGTGGGAATGGCAATTTTCATGAAGTGGAGATGCTTTTTTGACATTGTTAAAACGTGAAGGGTCCCTTTCGTTGCATGTAAGTCGCCTAAGTGAGATTGTACTTCGGTTGAATTCAGCCTGTTTAAAGGCTTGGTTGCGCTTACTTGAATAAAAGAGTAAGCTTACCCGTTGCTTGGATTGTGAACTCTTACCTTAAAGATCTAAAACTAAGTTGCTGGATTTCTGTTTGGCTCTTTAGATCGCAGGACTTCACACCCGAGAGATTCTATTTGGAAAACACATCTTTGATTTGAGGATAAAGCAAAGTATTGCATTCATTTGCAGCTGAGAGCAAGTAGGATTAAAGTGACAACATTTGCAGGTTTTGCGCTGAGCGCCGCTTTATTCCTGCGCATTTAAAGCTGAGCTTGGCAGTGTGGAGACAACCGTGAAGCAGTGCAGTCTCGCAAGTCTCGCAGCGCATGAATGGAGAAAAAGTTACTGTGTGCCCGGACACCAGTGTATAATAATATTTATGTATATATATAATATTATGTATGTATGTAAGGATCGTGCACTTTGTTGTGTTTCCATTCTGTGATACGGTAATATATTATCTTACCACAGGATGGAATGGTTTGTTTTGACCCTTATTGTTCTTAAATGCTTTCAAGCGTGTTTATTTAATATCATCTTATACTCTGTGATGCGTTAAAAGTACTTTCTAGGCGAGCGTTGCTTTTTTGTACCAGTCAGTGGACGGTTGGGTTCGCAAGCGCCATGAGCTTCTCGCTGTTTGCAAACCAAATGACCCTCTTCTGCTCCAACTTTATTCTGGCTGCATGCAATAAAACCTAATGGTTGGAAACATCGTCTGCACGCCGATCGCCTGTTGATAAAGGGTCTTTATTTTTCTTTGCATGACTGAGAAGATCAGGCTGAGATACTTTTTCGATAACTGGTTTCCATGAGGAATTGAATCTAAAATCTGTCAAGATTAATCAAGTTATGTGTGATTTTAGGGATTGCGAGGGAAGCCAGAAACTTTCACCAAAATGGTCATACTCAAAGTACATGAAGCTGCGTGCGTAACCATTGTAAATGAAATGAACGTGACTTTAAACTTCATTTTTTTCTGGGCATGCATTCTTCTTCAGTTTAAACAGTAACCCGCAGCGCAGAGCGAGCCTTTGAAGCCCTTTTGTCCGTCTCGCCTGCAGAAACACGTATGCACTCAGAGAGGAAAACGCTGCAACAGTGCTGCTCGCTGCACTCCGGGACAGTGCTTTTGCAAGTCGCCCAAAACGAACTCACGGAAGTTATCTCGTGGCTGTGTTACTGAAAATGACTGATCGGACTCAGAGAAAACAAACTCCGAATGTTTTCGCTGTCAGAGGCAAGCAAGCGCTCGATCCATACCTGTTTGCGCGGCCGCTGTGCGTTTTATTTCCGCATTCAGATGTTGCTCGACTCTCATCTCCGATACGGAGAGAGGCAGACAGACTCACACAGCTGTTTGAAAGCTGACCTCCAAAAATCACAACGATGCAATAAAGTTATACTAAAGAACACATCACGCGCCACACATAAAATCATAATTTTCCGCTCCAGTATTCACGGTAACCCTGTTAATGATTGGCATTAAAATTACACATTAATTCCAACTTCATCTGGGGAGGTTTTATTGCCCCCACCCCTCCTCTTTCGACTCCTTTCCCACCCTGTACCCCGTAACTACCCCCCTCCCTTATGGCCATTTGGTCCTCTGGGTAACAAATGTGTGGAATTTGGCTGAGGCCTCTTTGGGAATTTAAGTGCTGTTAATTTGCAAGTAAATACTAGTGACTGCCGCTTCACAGAGACGTGGGCTATCATTAGTGTGGAAAAGGGATAGGAAAGAGAACTTTGGCTGTGTTGCAGAAAAAGAAGTGCATATTTAGAGATAAAGCATGCAAATGTGAGAGTAATTGTAGCAAATAAGTACAGGCAAAAGGGTTGTTTTATTTCAATTAACATGCACACTTTTAGGGTATACATTTGTATGTTTTCATGCATTTTCTGTAACAGCTGTGAATCTTACAGTACAAGAATTTAAGGCAACATTTAAGTTAAGAGACAATAATAAGACCATTCCACTTGGGCAAACCTATCACTGGCGGCACTTTTATGAGACAGTTTCTATAAAATCTGTAGCCAGTGACGCAGATAAGTCTTGCAGGCCGATAATTAATACAGCCAATATGACCTGGCACTGAGAAAAAGCAGTAATTATGAGATAAAAAGTCAGTAATGAAGGAAATGTGTGTTTGGGTGCTGCATTCTATCACTGACAAGGACAAGAAATATTAGTGGCAAGGCTTTAAAACTATCCATTATGCACTAAAGAAGTCATTTTCATGCTGTGCTGAGATGTATTCTCGCTAAATTTGTCTCATTTCAGTTTTTAATCTATTCCAGTTTCCCAATTAGAAAGTCAAACTACAATTTAAAGCATTTTTTCTAAATCTGCCTGTCCCTTGCCTCTTATCACTTTTATGCACAGTTTTGTTTTGGCTAATCACTTACAAAGTCAGTGTAATAAATCTGAACAAGCTGTCTTTACAAAGTCAGTAACTGAGTTTATGTTAATTTTACAACTTTCTAAATCTGTCTCCTCTCTGATCGAATTGTGACACAGATTCCAGGCGTCTTTAATCTTAATGAAGTGAAATAATTGTTTTCCATCACTGTCTCCAGACGAATTAAAAGGCTGCCAGTGCCACTGAACGCAGCATCTGAGCTGGTTTAATTAGAATTGTAAATTATTTTAGTATTTTGAACATTAGAACCAAGTTAGTTTAATTATAATTACTTTTCTGCCCCATTTAGAAGATGAAATAAAATTGTGTGTTTTAATAGAGAAAGGCGAGAGAAATGGAGCGACAGTGAGAAAGAAGAGAGGAGGGGGGAAAAATAAGAAACCATTGGTTTTTGGCCGTGGGCATCTCCTCCACTCAAGAGACTGTGAAAATGGCAGGAGGGAGTGTGTGTGCGTGCGTGTGTGAATCACTGTGTGTGTCTGTCATGTCCTGTGTGTGTGTGTGTGTGTGTGTGTGTTCGTGGTGCAAATGTGTGTGTCAACTCATGTGTTTTGCTGTCGCTTAAAGAGAAGGAGGGAGGCCGATGCTTTTAAGCCCTCCGGAGTACAGTGGTACAAAGACGAGCATCTGAAATGTTTGCTTCTCATTTCAGTTCATCTGAAAATGCCTTCTCATTCTACTCCTGCCATGTAAAATGGCACCAAATCAAAGGCTGTTTTATTTATTTCTCGTTAAAAGTAATGCCTCAGTCTGCAGTCCTTCAGATCCATCTTAATGTCTTCTCCTCAAATGAAACGTCCCTTTGCTTAGAGCCAATCTGTTTCTACGGATTTCAATTTAGTGATAGATTTTACAAAATCCATTGCTTTGAATGTGACTGGCTCATTTCTTCAGCTGTTTGGGGATGAAGTCTGTAAAATGTAATTAATCTGCTGAGAGAATTCATTAGCTAATCCCTCATTAGACTGTGTGCATGTGTGTGTGAGTATAAATGAGTGTGAGGGGTAAGTATGTACATATAAGTATGTACTGCAGTTGCAAGTTTTAGGCTGTTTTGCAAAACTAAATCTAAAAATGTTTACATGAGCTTTATGCAGACGTATTCAAGAGGATGTGACAGAGTGCAAAATAAACAGAGCACTATTTGCACTGATAAATCATGGCAGATTTCTTTACCTCCCAATGACTCTCAGTGATGCTACCTACTCCCTGCTTTGCTGCATTTGGAAAAGTACCATGTTTTGACTTGAACATTTGCTCTCTGTCAAGTACTGAAGTTTCTGTACTTTTCCTAAATTAAAAAAGTTGAAAATTTAACAGTGTCAAGAGAGAAATGAAGTTTTTCTTTAGAAAGTACAGTTTAAAATGACTAAATGAGTTGACACGAGTGTGGTACATACTATTACACAAGCAACATCAAAATATGTGACGGAAAAAAAGCTTTTTTTTTTTTTTTTTTTTTTTTTTTTTTTTTTTTTTTGGTTTTTTTTTTTGGGGTTTTTTTTTTTTTTTTTTTTTTTTTTTTTTTTTTTTTTTTGTTGGGGGGGGGGGGGGGTTGGTAAACAATTTTTTGTTGGTGGAATATGTTAAATGTTGGTTTAGTGAAGAATAATTTATTTTGATGATAACCCTGTAGATAAATAGCTGATATTAGATTAAGAGAAAAACATTGCTAGATCTGTTAGTAAAACCTTTCTGTTTAGTTTAAAATACTGTACATATAAAGCTGAAGTGTCCACTCCAACAGCAATATGAATTCAGGATTTGAGGAAAATAAACCCATTGTTAAACATAACTTGTCTTTTTGGTTCTTCAGGTTTTGTACTAATTTAAAAGACAGTCACAGCTGCAACAATAAGCTAACTGTTTCATGAGCTTTAAAGCTAAACAAAGCTAAAGCTCTTAACAGGCTGATGGCTTGAGCTGTTTTTTGTTTGTTTGTTTGTTTGTTTGTTTGTTTTGTATTTTTTGCTTGTTTGTTTGTTTGGTTGCTTGCTTGCTTTTCTTCTGATACCATCATAACAATTTTGGGTTCACACTCCTGGAGAAAGAATGTCATAAATGGCATAGAAGTGAAAGCTGATGAAAATATGCCAATGTTTTTATGCTTGGTGATGTTACTGTGAGCTCTGTGTTCAGTGGTCTGTGTCAGAGTTTATTCCTCTTCAGCAGCTCAGTGTCTCTGCAGTGTGACTGAGGGAGGTTTTTGTACAACTATAAATCACTGTGTGAACACATAAGCACTGTTTATTTCATGGAGACTCTGACAGTAGTAAACTGCTGCATCTTCAGACTGAACTCCATTGATGGTCAGAGCAGCATCAATACCATTTCCTCTTCCACTGAATCGAGCTGGAACTCCACCACTGGATGGTTTGTGTATACCATCGTAAATCAGAACTTTAGGTGCTTGTCCAGATTTCTGCTGATACCAGTGTACTCGACTACCTCCATCTGTCCAAGTATTAACTTTTGGATTGGTGTTGCAGGTTAGAGTGGCTGTGGATCCCAGTGAAGATTTGATCACAGCAGGCTGAGTCACAGTCACTTGGCCACTAGATCCTGTAAAAATATGTAAAATTTGTATTTACATGCATTTGTTATGTGTAAGTTTTTAGATAAAAGCATTTCAATAAAAAAAAAAAAATAATGTTCAAAATAATCCTGACCTGTAAAACAGCAGCAGGTCAGTGTCCAGATGAGGATGGTGATGAGAGTCATGCTGGTTGTGGTTTCTGCTGTGTTGACTGACTGATCTGAGTCTTGCAGTGTTGAACTCACAGGACTATAAACCTTCTCAGTTCTCTGGAGGATCAGCTGAGGATGCAAAGCCTCCTCTCTATGGAAATGATCTCTCTGCTCTCAACTCAGTGAAGGCAATCGGGGAAACAAAATCAGGAGGAATTCCATTTGGATTTACACTACATATGAAATTAATAAAACTGGTAGAAAAGTTAATAGAATAGCAGATGATGATTGGGATCATTTTTTTATTATGATTAAAAGCAATATGTACAATTACTTTTTAGTCTGAAAATTGGGAATAAGATACTCTTGTAGTATTTTTTGATGAGCATCCAGATGTCCACAGCTAATCTTATCCATGTTGTGCTTTAAAATTATTGCTGTAAAAATCATGAAATCCACAGCTTCAGAAAATCACTTTCTTTTTTAAAATAATAATGTTATTAAATATTAAAGTTTGATTAAACATATTATTTCTATCACAAATCTTTTTTTTAACACCCAGTGAAGTTTATAACTCATTGCTAAGGATGTATAAATAATATTGATATCAATATTCTTATTTTAATATAAGATCAGTTCATGAAAAATTGTGTTTGTGCTTCATGACTCTTGTGTTGTGTTCAGTGGATCAGTTATTCTCATCACAGTCTCTTTACCAACACTCTGCACCTGCAGCCTTCAGTTAAACTGAAGGAGGTTTTTGTACAGCTCTGAATCACTGTGTGAACACTCCACCACCATGGTCACCCAGACAGTAATAATCTCCAGCATCTTCACCCTGAACACCACTGATGGTTAAAGTGTACTGAGAACCAGATCTACTGAATCGAGACGGAGTTCCTGAGAAGAGAGTTGATGCTCTGTATATAAGAAGTTTGGGAGGCTGTCCTGGTTTCTGAAGGTACCAACTGAGATCAGCACCAATGTCTGAACTCCCTGTGGCACTGATGGTCACAGTCCCTCCAAGACTGACAGACTTGGATTTGTCAGTCTGAGTCAGAAAATTGTTTGCAAAAGACTCTGAAATGAGAAATAAAATGAAAACGTTAAGGGTAAATTTTCTTTTTCAAAAAACATGCATCAGGAATGCAGTTTAAACTTTCAGATTGGACATAAACATAAAAAGAGAAAATAAAATTTCACCAAACATAGCATTCTCCTTAAATGTCAGAAACATTTAAAATAAAATCTCTCACCCTGACTCAGAAAGCCTAACAAAAGAATCACCAACATTGGAAACATCATCCTGATTCAGTTTTCAGTGGAAGTGCATGAGAGCATGTGTAACAGGAGAACTTAAACTCTGAGGAGCAGTGATGCATGAAAGTGTGCAAAACACATTTCTGGAGGAAACCACCACCCTCTCCCAATGAAACAGAAAAAGCAGAGGTGATGTGAGGTGAGGATCATTCAACCATTTATTTACATTTGTCTCACTGACAGATGCATGGTGCCCCTGCTGGTGAGTGGGCCCATATTAATTGGTATCAGCAGACACTATTTGATTCACTTAGATCACTCTGATAAACTGGATCTACATTTATTTGGAAAAAGGGAACATATAGATAGTGATTAAAAGAAGGGGATAGCAGACCGACCTAAGGTTAATTTGTTCTATACTCTGAAAGTAGTTTAGTCCTGTGCAGCTCTTAATGGCACATATCTGTAAAGGCCTCTGTTGTTTGCTCTTTAGCCACCCTTGAGCATATTGATCTAGGAATTTCAGAAAGTCTGTATATGTTCATGGATTCCTTTGACAGTTGGGTAGAGCAAACATACATAGTCCCCAGTTTGTGCGCTGCAGCACTAATAACAAGTCAGTGTGTGTTCGACAGAATGAAACAGACTATGTTTTGTATTGACCTCAGGTAAAGTATCCTAACAACGCCAGTAGTGTGATGACTTTTCCTCCATCAGTAATTGAAAACCCGCAGATTATGTTCACCTCAGATTGATTAGCAGTTTGTTTGGTGACCCCAAATTTCACTGAGAAAGATTCAATGAGTAATTTTAATGTTTCTAAATTTTTTTTTTACAACACTCCCTTCATTTTCAGATGGATTTTTAGTTTAGGACCAATTAGCAAAGTGAATACATGCTGAAAATAATATTGCTGTTAGCATTTAGCTCAAATCATACAGCCTCACAAAGCTGTCTGTCATCATGGCTGTCAACTCTTTTGCTGATAATTACTTAAGTTTAAAAAGACCAGATCCTCAGACTGAGTGGCACAACATTAATGCTTAAACATAACATACTAACTACTAATCTAACAAGCTGTATATGTTAGTATTTGCATGCTGATAAAGTCAGCTCTCTGTCTGAGGCATGAAAAATTAATCTGCATTTTGCATTTTGTGTTATTTCCTGTTTCGGTTCTATAGACTCTGTGCACAACCTTTGTTTTTTCTGAGGGAAAACTGCTTAACTGAACATCTGGAGCTAAAAAAAAAAAGGGGGGGGGGGGGGGCCACAA
>VUQI01016683.1:2101-14247 GCA_015106735.1 Paratilapia polleni
AAAAAAAAAAACCAAAACCTAAAAAAAAAAAAAAAAAAAAAAAAATGAACTGACCCCCTCAGAATCAGCAGAAATTAGATTTTACCTCTAGATTGAGACACTCGGAGTTGGTGCAAAATTGATATTATTGCAGTTTATAAAAGAGATCCAATGTGTTTTTCTTCCATAAAAATGTCATGTGGATATCTCCTGTACTTAAGATGTTATGAGGAATCAAAACTGCTCGAAAAAATAACATTAAGCAACCTTTTTTTTTTTAATTTTTTATTAACAATTGAACAAGATCAAATAGGACAAGACAAGGACAATGTGATGTGCAGCTGTGATGGTAAGTGTTGTATATGTGTGTCACTGAGTCACTCTTGGTAGTTCCTGGCTTGAGAGAGAATAGAAGAGAGAAAGAAAATAAAGTCAAATTAGTTAACAGCAATAATAATAACCATTATAGTATAATAATATAAATAGTAATATAACAATGATAGGAATAATAATAACAATAATAACCATCATAGTCATCGTCATCCTATTCCCTTTGTCATGATCATCATCTCATTAGCAAATCATCATCACCACTGTCACTCCCAACACAAACATCACCATCATCTTCTTTATTATCATACATATGGATATTTATATAGAGAGGTCATAAATAATATATTAGGTTATAGGTATATAGCTTATATCCATGTAAGTATAGCTTAAATAGATATATAAAATTGTAATATTAGAAGCAACTGTTTCAACCCACATCTGTGTACTCCAAGAACATTTAACCTGGTAAAGATCTGTAGTGTGAAGGTAAAATGTCACATGCCTTCATTAGATATAATAAAGTTGTTGTACAAAATGAAATAATCGCATTCTGAGGGCTCAGGTGGGAGGCGCTGATTGGCTTTTCATGGAATGACCCACTAATTGCATTAACTGCATGCAATGCGTTGATAATTTTCTTAGTTCAGTTTGCTATTAATATATAAATATGCTCTAAATGTGTAAATGCATGCAGGGCTATCATGATATCAGTTTCTTGCTATATGAAAGAAACTGGCTGGAAGAATTCACAATAATGATCTCATCACATTACTTCTAGATATTTGAAAAGAAAGATTATGCTGATAGATTCATCTCTAACTTTGATTATTGCCATTTTGGTTTGTCTCTTTTTTGGTGAGTGAATTACACAAATTATGAGGTGAGGTGGAAAAATAATCTGTAAACTTTACTGGATTATGTATGTGTATTAACATGTTTATAATATTTCTTTTTCTACATATCATGGATATTATCAATATTGGTATAACTGTTGTTGATTGAACTTGAATAAATTAAGGTATTTCAGGTATTTCCAAATCTTACTATAATGAACTCAACAATGAAAACTTCTTGTGATAACATGAAAAAATGTTAGGTTCATATTGTGATATTTGTTAGATATAATATATACATTATATCATATTCTGTTCAACCTCTCGCACCAGGTGCTGAGACAGATGCCTTGATTAGAACTGAATGTTATACAGATTTTTCTTCTTTATTGTGAGCATCAGGGAGTAAAGAACTCAATTATTATTTTGGCATGCATGCAGCCTATTAAAAGCAGACTGATGGGTGCAGGTACACGTTTAAAAGCACATTGTAAAATCAGCACCAAGGACTACAACAAGACAAAGCTGGGTTCAAGGCCTGTATTTCAAATGATACCTTTCTCCAAGTTTGGCAGCTAAACAAGACACCAATTACTGGGATGCCATCACTCTGGAGAAGGACCTCACAGTAGCATGAACACAATGTTGCATAGTGTGACACTGCTTGCTCGTTAAAGCACTGTCAAACTTGAGAGGTATATAGCTAAGATGCAAGGTACAAACCTTAAATAATTTTTAAAAATGATCATCCTAATCTTGTATACTTATTCACTTGGCTTAGTGGATCTCCACATACTTCTAGTATATTGCTTGAATACACTTTGAAAAGTTCCATGTTTAATACATTAGCTTCCAAAAAAATTAACGTCTTTAAGTTTGTTTAATATAGATTGGGCTACAGTGCCATAGCATCTTGTAGATTCTGTTCCAAGCTGAGAATACACTGAATATTAAGTAGGTAGTTGTCATAATGCTGCACAACCAGCAGCGTGCAAAGGCAGGCATGTTGTTTCACATTCCACAACACCCTGTTGCCAGTTCATGGTTTGTCCTTCCCACATCTCTGATTAATGGTTAATTACCCACCACAGCTGACTGGGAGCACCCAACAAGCCTCAACCCAGTCGTCTGGCTATAGGATTCTTGTTCTTGGCAGAGTTGTTCGGGTCTTTACACCTTCTCATTTTCCTACATCCAACACCAACTGTTCACTTTAATGAACCAAATGCTAACTTGATATCTAATATGTTCCAGTGTGAGTGGTCTTTATACTTTGGCTCATTGGTGTGCATGGCAATCGAAAATAGTCTTTATACCACAATGTAGAAAGGGCAGCCAGGGAAGAGTTGGTTCTTGCATTAAAGAATGTGCCCTGCACATTAAGTAATAAGGTTACTGTTGTAGATTCTTTTGAAAAAGAATGTGAACATTTTACAATACAGGGTTTAAAACAGACCCACATAAGCTGAATGGATTCTTGAATGGGTAAACTATCAGAGGAATGAAGGCAGCACCAGGAGTCAGGAAGTACCAAAGAAGAAATAAAAAGTGCAATCGGTAGCATGAAATATGGAAAAGGGGCAAGACCAAATGGTTTTACAATTGATTTTTAAATGAAAGCATTACAGCCACTGGTCAAAATGTTTCTGGAGGCATTTCAGACTGAATTGTGCTTTAATTAGACCAGTTCCAGAAGCAGGGGAGTAAAAGTTTTTTTTTTTAGTGTCAAAATGATAATAATATTGTTTTAGGAAAGAAAAAAAATACTGATGATACACACTAGATAAGATATGTGATGTCAAACCTTGTAGTCAAAAGAATAACATAAATTGACAGATAAGCAAAAGATGCTTGAAAAGATCTGGGGAATCTCAGCTTTGTATCTGAATCAGGATCTAACAAAACATCAATCCAAGTGATCCTTCGCTGCTGACCATTCAGTGTTTGCTTTGTTTAGTCTTTTGAAAGACAAAAGTTATTTTTATTCTAAATGAAATGTCTTCTTTGATGTACTTGCACTTTTTTTTCTAGCGAATACTTCTTTTGGAGGATGGGAATTGTCATGTTTCAGTTGAATACTGCTTTCTTGTAATTTTGTTGTTATTAAAGAATGCACACTGAGGCCCACTGAGGACTGCTGCTCAGTATAAGACCACCGTCCATTTGATGACATAAATCATGTATCCAACCTTCCTCAAAACAAAGCCAACACAGAGAGACTGTAATCCTTCAGTGTCCTACCCTTTAACAGCAATTTAAAATGCAGTGGCCTCAGCTCTCTGGCCTGAAGAGACATTTGTGAGGCAAATGAATGGGTGAACCAGACCCACTGGAAAAGGGTATAAAAAAAAGGGGAAAAAAAGGTATGAAAAAAGTATAAACACTGAATGTTGCAGGCAGTAACAACAACAACAAGCATCCACCACTAATCAAACAGAAGGGTTTTTTAAAAATATAATTTAAATGCAACATTGGAAAAAAGAATTAAATACTTAACTTCATGAACCCCCTAACCAAACAGTCTTGTCAGTATTACAGCTGCCAGCTGCTGTCAGTACACCTGCAGGAGAAGAATAGGTACTGTGAGTTGATGAGCAGATGGGAGATTGCATCATCACCGGTACAGAGCAAAAACATGGGCCATGGTAAGAGCTAACTGCACCTTTTTATAGATTTTTGTTATCTTTGTGTCTCCCTGTTCTTGACCTGTAGCTAATAGCATCTATTCTAAACCTAAACATAGCTTTAGGTTTGTTGTATAAACCTAAACATAGGTCTATACAACAAATATGTATAGACCTATGTACAGTATTCACTTGGTACTGTTCAGGAAGTTAAAAAAACAAGAAAAAGGAAAAAAAAAACAAATTAGCTAAAGTAACCAATATTCTTCTGACAATTGCTTTTATAATTCCTACATTCAGCTGTTCCACTGTGTTAAAAACATGTAACCATTATAGCTTAACCTTAACTCTAAAACCATTTTACAGAAAGCAGAAAAGTATCTGGAAGGAAAAAAGTTTTCAAAATCATGGCTTTAAAAGAGAGACTTTGGGTGGGCTTAGAGATCAAGGTTAGCCCAGGCATGTCTGTCATAACAGAGAGGACTGAACACTGTAGAAGTTGTAAGACAGCAGAGAGCACAGCTTGGGGAAAACTGCATTAGTAGAGCAGTTAGACTGAGGGTGCCATGAAGACCAAGAACTGCATCAGGAGGAGGATATAACTGGGTTGATTAGTGCAGGAAATAATATTTAGAAGAATGACTTTTTAATTTTTCATTCATCACTATGCAGCCTAAAACGGTAGTAGGTTACGGGTCAGGTTCAAACAAGAACAAACAGCTGATATGCATACCTGCCAACATTTTTACCTTACCCAGGTTGAAAGTTGTAATATAAAAGTTAAAGTACACACATTATACACACATTACACATAATTTCAACCCATCTGCACCACAACCTGGCATCCCAAAACGTGATTCAAGCAGCTTGTACGCAGCTACTTTCTTTCAAAGAATATATACAAGAAACTGATGCAGCCTCCTGGTCGGAAAAGTGAAGACAATATGTAAATGCCTTACACAGGGAATCTTTTTAATGACCAGCAGGGGGCAACTTCTCTGGATGCAAAAGGAAGTCTATGAGAAAATGAACATTCTGCTCACTTTATTGAAGACCTCAATGAAGAAATAAATATTTTCAAAACTATCTCAAATCTCTATGTTGTAATAAATGTCTTATTTATTACAACATTTCCCATGTAATTTCCTCCTATTTCAAGTTTATTCATGTGTTTATGTTTCCATGTTTTGTTATTATTCCTCACCTCCTGTTTTATTTTGGTAGCCATTTGTCCCCTGCCCAGGGCTGCCCCATAAATGGCTATCCCACTAGCTTCAGGCTGTGTTTAAGTTTCTTGAGCCGCAGGTTCAAGGTCAGCTGGTTCAGGCAGGATTGGTTCAGGCTGGGCTGGCTTGGGAAAAGATTTGGACTGAACCAGCTCTGGTAGCTCTGGGCACTCAGGCTCAAGTGGCACAGATACTCAGGCTTAACCAGCTCAGGTATGAGAAGCACAGTCTTCGGGTAAGCTAGCCCAGGTAGCAGTCACTGGCTGAGCCTGGCTAGAGGTGTAGTTTTGGTGTTGGCTGTCTCTTGCAGTCTGTACATGAACCAGAGTCCCCTCACCTGTCTGAGAGTCCTGCACAACCCCAGCAGCCAGAGAGTCCTGTGTTGCCTGAGTTAGCCCTCCAAGCTCTAGGGACTGGACTGGACTGCTTCTGGCCTCCTGCTGGTCTCCAGAGGGGTCCCGATTCCACCTGCCAGCCCTTCAGAGGGATTCCGTTGCTATAGCTGGCCTCCTCCTCACACTCCTGAGGGGTTCCCATCTCATTCCCAGCTGGCCACCTACCACCTCCTTCATCACCGGTCCTCTGTCCTGCCTCCTCATCACCAGTCTCCTGCTCGGTCACCAGAGGGTCACCGCCACTGTTGCCAGCCGTCTGCCTTGCTTCACCGTCACCGGCCACCCCCTTAACCACCAAAAGGGCTCCACCCCTGCCGTGGGCCTCTTGTCCAACCTTGTCGGTCTCCTTCTCATCCACCTAGGTGGCCACACCTCAGCCACCCTCCTCCATGGCCTGAATGGTGCCCCCTTCATCATCCTCCAGTCTGGCCACAAATGGGGTTCCTCCTCCACTACTGGTAACCTGTTAGACGTCCGGAGAGAGCCTCCTGTCCTGCTCCACCTCCAGTGGGTCTCCGCCTCCTCAGTTGGCCACCAGCTAGACCTACAGAGAGATTAGTCTGTTCTGCTCCACCCTCCGGGCAACCTCCGGACAGGACCATCCACCCAGCTCTGCCTCTGGGCCACTCCTCAAAATTGTCTTTCAGCTCTGCCTTGCCTCTGGGCCAACCCCCTGAACTGCACCTCTGTTGTGGCCCACAGCCAGGCTGGTTCCCTGAACAATCATCCCTTTTGGTTTTTTAAATCTTTGTTTATTACATTATTCTTTGTTCAGTTCTTAGAACTAACTACTCAAAAGGACCAAGAACATGGATTATAACCAGACTTAGTTCCACTTTCAGGTTGTATTAGAGTTTATTTGTTCCCTCAGTGTTTCCTGTCTCATCCTCTTGTGTCATTTTTGCCCTATGTCAAGTTTATTCATGTGTCTATGTTTCTCTGTTTCATTATTATTCCTCACTTCCTCTTTTAATTTGGTAGCTATTTGTGCTTTTCTTGTGCTTTGTGTTTAGTTTCACTTCCCCCTCTAGTCTCATTGTCTTTGATTATCTTCACCTGTGTCTTGTTACTTTCCTGTGTCCTATTCCCTGATTACCCTTTTGTGTATAAATACCACTGTCATTCCTTGCTTGTTACCCTGTCTGTTTCTGTGGACTTTTCCACCAGTTTAAAGGCGTGTTTTCTGTTCATTCAGTGTGTCTCAAGAGTCTACATTTGGGTCCCTTTGCCAGCACTTCATAACAATGTCTACTTTGTAATTGCTACCGTGTGAGCACGTAGTGTCATCAGTTTCTCTGTTAGATCAACCCCTCACTTGAGAGACTCCTTTTGGTGTTGGCCAAAATGCTCAGTGCTCATGCTTTCTAAATAGACTAATGGACATTACCAATGGGCAATGTCATGGTGGTCACATCTAAATACAGTCTATGCTTTATGCACATGCTGACACATCAGATACTATTTATTTTTATTTTTTTTCCCAGAGTGTTAAAGGAGCATGCTGTCACAGATGCTACTTTAACACCTAAGCTCATTTGGCTGAAAAGACGCAGTCAAGCACGATATTTCAAAATGCAGGTTTGTGGCAATGAAGCAAAAAGTGTTACAACCACACCTGGTCTAGTAAATGCAGCTAAGGCCATAAGTCTCTGAATAAACATTTGTTAGAAAAACAAAACTTTTATATACTAATGCTATAAAAATTGTCTTAAAAGTGTAAATACTTGCCAAGTGGCTCCTTGCCTCCACCTCTCATCCTTTGTCTTTTATCAGTAGTACGTGCACACACACACACACAAACTAATGTGCCCTTTGAGAGCCAGCAGTAATTTAAAGTTGTTAAGATACTGATCTGTCTCTCAGGATGGCAAGACAGCAGGACACAAAACTCCCCAGTCTGACCCTTAAATCAGTGTGTGTGTGTTCTGTATATCTGTGTGAATAACAGAGATAGTATTTGAAATGGAAAAACTAAGCCAGATAGTGTTTTGTTGTGTATTTGCTTGTGTGCTTGTGTCTATGCGTGCGTGCGTGCCAGTGTGTGTTTAGGCTATTAACATGGCAGTCGGTGGGTGACAGAGATGGATGGTGGGCTTTCTGCGATCCAATCGCAGTGAGGGTGAGAGAGAAGGAGAGTAAGAGAGGTATGCATTATTGCAGAATTAGTGGGAGTATAGAAGAGATGCATTAGCTTGTGTGTCCTTGGTAGCTATATTGATTTTAACCTTTTTCACAAGGGCATCTTCTGGTGTGTGTTATGACAAGAACCCCCACACATTCTATATATCAACATTTTAAACTTTTCTTAGTCTTAGGAAAGAATGGGATAAAATATATATATATATATATGTTCACTAAGTAGTAAGTAATCCCTGTGTTAACATTTTATACTTTCTTCTGCTAGTTTTTTCTAAGTTATGCAATGCATTTGTGTATTTCTTTCTCTCTCATTTTTGCATTGTTCATAGTCTGTTTCCTGTCAATAAACTTAACACTGACCAAATCAGTGTGCACTGACTAAAAGAAATCTCTTACTATTATCCTAGAAAATAACTAATTTAACTAAATGAACTTACTTAACATAATACAGTAAGTACCAAATTAGTGAATGAAAGCTGACAGATGCTAACAATTTGTACCCAACGTTAATATTATGAATGTAGTTTGGAGTGACTTAAAAGTACCTGTGGAGCTTTTTGTAAATACAGTAATTGCTCACACAAATTCCTTCCTTCTTCATGAATTATTCACAAAGCCAGTTTTTAACTGTTTGAATTGTTTGCCTCATGCAAAGGAGAACTTATTTTAATATGTTCTTTTAATCCTTCTGTGGACTTATCAAGTAGCAGTGGCTACTGGTTGGACAAAACAAAGCACAGCTACTGTTTTGTGTGTTTAGCTTCAATGTAGTGTCAGTGTCAAGGAACACTGACATCACTTGTAAAGAGGACAAATCCTTTATTTTGACATTCTGAAATTGTCAGTTATGTGCCTCCAGTGAGAACTGCATCCCTGGTTAAAGTCGTTTTACCTGCGATTTTAGCAGTGAATGCATCTTTAGTCACATAATGGGCCATAATTGTGGTTTGTTACAGTAAAGCTGTTTTTTCACACATGTGCATGTGAGAACACCATCAGATCAAATATTAAATGGACTTGATCAGGCCAGCTCCGTAGTACAAAGTCTCTGTGATGTCCAATTGCACCCACTTGTGCTGACGTGACAGTAATGGATGTAATAGTCAGGTGACTTTGTGTGGTCGAACTACGTCCTAAGCCTAAAGCTCACAGAGTACTTCCAGCATAGACAAAAAAAAAAAAAAAAAAAAAAAAAATGGTGGTTCACTTGTGATTCTATATGGTTTTTTTGTTTGTTTGTTTAATGTCCCAGTGACCATTACAGTTAAATGTATGGCTCTCTCTGCATTCATGTAGATAGGGGTTTCAAAATAACCACCTAGATTCATTCCAAAATGGCTGCCTAGTTGCGCAAGTTGCTCCTAGAAGGACTTTGTTTCCAGTAGTAAGAATGTGGCTGATGCTAATTGTCTCCTGCTATGTGCTACATTTGAGTCAGGTCAGGTTCGGACAATGTCCTGACAAGCCCCTTCCGACATGTGTGAAAAGAGCTTAAACAACCTAAGCAGTTCTCTTATACGTCACATTGCATGGATCTTAGCCATGTTCCCAATAAAAGCATTTCTGTAGAATTGTTTGATTGCTAAAATAATGAGCATTACCGTACCTGTCTATGGGATCAAAACTTACAAACAGAAATGTTAGACTCTTAAAGAGCTGGTGTAATGAGGGAAGGCTATATCCACAGATCAGGGAAGTAGAACCAGTGTGGGCAAAATGGTAACTGAAGGCAAGTCAGACAAGGTAAACAAATCCAGAGCAAGCAGTAATAAAAAACGGTACCACTAAGGCAACATAGATGATCTGTCCATTATGTATTACAAGGCTGACTGTTAATGAGGAGCAGCTGTGTGGGTGGACGACTGGGACAGCAGTTCTGGAACAGCAAGCCTTGTCAGTGATGAACAACATAGAACTGAATCAAACTACCTGAAGGCAGAAGTGGAAGATTTTTAACACAAAAAGAATCCCAGAGAGTAACACTAAAGCGAATTACAGGAACTGTTTACAGTTTTATCTTGGCTTATCAGCATGCTAACAATTCCTAAATGATACAAAAAGCACAACCAAGCCTCATGGAAATAGGAGTGGGAAGGCATGGCCAACTTACCCATTGTCATTGGTGTAATATACTGGTGCCTCGATGTGACAACGAGTGGCTTTAAATTTTGCATGGTGCTATTTATAAGCTTTTTGTGTGTCATTTTATGCCATTAAGTAACACAACAGGGCATCAAACGACAATATGTTCTCATCACGGGGTGTCACGTAACGCTGCCTGCATGTGACAATGATGCACAAGATGTTTGGCGTCTTGGTGCACCAGCCGTGGAAATACTGGCCACCTAGAGATAACAGCCCTCTTATACAAAGTCCACGCAAGGAGGCCGGAGTGATGCCACCAGGGTAAGTTGTATGTTCATCAGCCAGGAGACCATGGTTCATGGTTCATGGACCTTGGTGTTTTGCACTTGGTTTGGTTTTCCCCAACTTGCCGGTTCATTTTCACTGGCTTTTTACTTTTTCGCTTTAGATTTAGGCACAAATAACTACTTGGTTAGGTTTAGCCTTTTAAAAGCACTTGGTTAGGTTTAAGCACTTGCAACTTGGTTGGGTTTGTGAAAAAATAATGTTAACTATTAACTATTAATGCTGATCAATGATGAGTTGGGCGTGACAGACCCATTGCACTAATGCCATAACCCAGTACATCAGACACCCCCCAGCAAAGGCCACCTTGTGTGTAACAGAGATGCACCAGCAGCTTTAACAAAATGGAATGAAAACGGGCTGGAAATGACATGCAAAACAGAAATACACAGTGTTACCAGATAAAATGGATTGTATTATTAATCCACTATGTGATTATGCTAGGCGGTCCACTGACTTTCCTGAACAAACCCTGTTAAATGGAAAATAGTATGCAGTGCACAGTATCCAGTAGTATGCAGTGCAGCTTAGAGAATTTGCCTTTGCATTTGTAGCCGGATGGTACTTTAGTAAAATGATGGACAAAGTTTCACAAGGCAATCTTATGGTCTTGCTGTTTGTGTGCCTCGTCTTAAAGTCTGCTTGCTGGTATTCACACCTGATCTAAGAAGGAGGGCAGATTGTGATGCAGAGAGAAAAAGATTATAAGAGAAAATGAGAGAGAGCAACAGAGAGAAACCAATATTGCAGAAATAGTCTGTTCCTCATGGCAAGACCAAAGTGCCTCTATTGATCCATTACTCCAAAATGTCACTAATCTCTTACTCTATAGTCAGCATGCACTAAGGGAAAAAGTTAGAAAAGAAAATGGAATGAATTGGGGTGCAAAAGGTGTAACAAAATTCTATTTCCCAGTGTTCCCTGTTATTTAGTGTTACTTTCTGGTAAACCAGAAGATTTAAATGGTAAATACCGACTTATAGGTGCACATACTGTTATAATGTGATTTGTCTTTCTAGGTACTGAGCAAAACGGCATTACTGTCACAAAGGTGTTTCCATATCTTTTATTATTTCATCTAAACATGCCTAAAAAGATGTACTAAAGTGATTATACTTAATCAACTACAGGTCAATCATTTTTTTGCGAGTGCAATGTCAGTCATGTAGTCTGTTATTGTCACACATGCTGTTATGATCTTACTTGGGTTCCCCTGGCTTATTAAATCTTCCTTTTAACTGATGCTGTTGCAGCAGTTGATCTACTGTCTCTGAGTAGTCCTGAGTACAAAAAAAATGCATTTCTTAAGTAGTTTAGACCAGGGTCGGCACCAGAGCATATGAAGTGGACAGGCAACCAACTTTGACAGGGGGACATTTGGCACAAAGTCACTTTGCTATTCCACAAAAAAAAAAAAAGGAGTGCGTTCATTCCTACTGTCTCTTATGTGCAATTGCACATGCTGTGTCCACAAAACAGAGGTTGCAAACTAAAATGCACAGACCTGTTAAATTTCTTGTGTATCCTGTAAATGTGTATAAGTTTATTAATCATAGGATTGACTCTTGTAAAGTAAATGAAATGTATATTTAAAGATAAACAACCTACTTTAATTACATAGCGTATACTTTCCGTGCATAATTACACGAAAAGTATACGCTCAGAGAAATGTAGCCACAATTACAGAATTGCGAAAATATCCGTCTTAGATCACAGAGACAAAGCAGGAGACAAATAGGAGAGACATTTTCTCTGAGTGCAGAAGAGGATCAATGAATTCACTGCACACTGGGACAGTGGGCTGTGAGTGCAGAATATCTTCAACACATTTCCATTTGTTTTGCAATTTTCGAGTGAAGTCATGCTTTAAAATGCACTATATGGACATAAGTACTGGGCCACCTACACATTACACCTACAGGAGCTGCTCAGCCATGGAAACCCATGGCGGGAACCTCCGGGCACACAGTTTTTGTGCTGATGTTAATGCCAGCGGAGGCTTAGAACTCTGCAGTTACTGAGTCTGCAGAATGTTGGCAACTTTTACGCACTATGCGCCTCAGTCTGTAACTTTGCGTGATCTGGCTGAGTTGCTGTGGCTCTTAAACGCTTCCACTTTGCAATAATACCACTTACAGCTGATCGTGAAATATCTAGGAGGGAAGGAATTTCTTGTCGCATCCTATT